>PTEX01000001.1:14403143-14444183 GCA_003342815.1 Eudromia elegans | reverse complement strand
AGGGAAGGGAAGGGAAGGGGGAAGGGGAGGAAGGGGAGGGGGAAAGGGAAGGGGGAAGGGGAGAAGGGAAGGGAAATTTTACATGAAAACGGTCTTATTTCATGAGGATACATGGCGCAAAAGAGGCAAAATACATCCATCATTCTTCAAAATAATTCTTTCTGATTCAACTCCAACATCAGCTAATGTCAGTTTGTACAGAAGACTAACGTCAGAACTGGTGACATCAACTACCTGCACAACTAACTCAGGATAGAAGAAATCCATTTCTGCAGAGCAAGCTGTCTTAAAGGAGGTCTTAAATTCTCTTAACACCCTTATTTGAGTGAGAAGTCCTAACACTTAGAGGAAGCATCTGACAGGCCTGGATGCTGGCATGGACTCAGGGCCACACTAAAATGTCAGGACCCCAGAGATATAGCCTGAGAGAATTCAGTTCTCGCTACTCCCTAGAATAAATCCCTGCTCTCTAGTGTCAAGCAAAACCAAATACATCCTTCCTTCGGCTACTCTATACCTATTTCTGCTTCTATGGAGAAGACATTCCTCCAAGTATCTAAGGAAGTGACTTTGGCTGATCAATTCTTGCCAAAGGCGCTATTCCGTAAACACATTCACTTGGATAGACGTCAGTGAAATTTGAAAGGGGCTGATTTTTGTAACTTTGAGACAGTGCCAAGTAAGACACACTGCGAGTTTCCCCTCTGAGGATTTTTTTCATGCTGTCATCCAAGTGATGAAATGCAACTTCTGGGGTTAGTCAAACATAGGGATTAAAACTACTGAGGCAATAAAACCACTTGAATAATCACTTTTAGGCAAAGGTCTGCTGATTAATAGCCACTATGGAATACAAGAGGCATGAAGTCAATGATTTCCATAAAAGTGATAGTGAATGTTGGGTTCTGAATTACGTTTTAGAATATATGTGAGCTTGAATTTTTCAAGGAATATAATTACTAAAAGAGAACTCACTTGACATTCTAAGGCTAATGCTTCTTTACAAAATGTATTACATGGAGAAGACATAAAAGAGGGAGAAAAGGCATTTCATAGCAGTGACTATGACAAACAAGTGTTATCTGGAAGCCAAAGAAAGTGTGCAATCATCTGTAAAATAGAACATATCTTGGGAAGGCCCAGTTGTGACTTATTTCAAGCAAACTTCCCAGCAGTGAACAAGAGATGTCAAAGCTTAGAATATAAAGAAGAAAGGTAGCTATCGTATAGGAAAGGCAGCATTGTGTTTCCAGGGAAGGTATTTTCAGAAACAGGGTATTTTTAGCGGCTAATTTACAAACATTAACTCCAGTATTTTAGAAGATTTTAACAGCTGCCGACTGTCTCTCAACAAAGAGCAACAACACATGACTTACCATTCTATAAACATGTTTTTAATCTCTACATACTGTTCAGGAGCAGCAACAGGGAAGGTGAGCTGGGAGCCAAGGGGGAGGGCAAAGCAGCTAGGATCATGTCCTCATCAAGTCCCACAGCAGAGAGAGGACAAGGGGTGACAAGATCAATGGTAGCCAAAACCAGGGCTGGCACAGCCCAATGATGCCAGACAAGTCTGTAGCAATGGGGCTGATCCAAGCTTGACCAGAATGTCAAGTGGAGCATCAAGATAATAAGCACCAGGGTAACGGACATAAGTTGAAACACAGGAGGTTCCATCTCCATGTGAGGAAGAACTTCTTTCCTGGGAGGGTGACAGAGCATTGGAACAGGCTGCCCAGAAAGGCTGTGGAGTCTCCTTCTCTGGAGATCTCCAAAACCCGCCTGGATGCCACCGTGTGCCCCGTGCTCTGGGTGTCCCTGCTGGAGGGACATCTCTAGAGGTCCCTTCCAACCTCAGCCATTCTGTGATTCAGTGATTCTGTGATCTGAATCAGAGATGCACACGGTCAGGCACAGCAGGGCTGCCATAGCTCGGGAAAGGACTACAAGTGAGTCTGGAGCTTAAAAAAGCTCCCTGGTGGTCCTGGGGAGCATCTGAGGAGGTTTCTTAGAGCTTTCTTGCAAAGTTCTTTCCTCAGCAGTCTGGTCCAAAGTCACACAGTTGTATGATGGCAGCAGGCAGCCAAACCTTAGGAGCAGTCAAGGCCTTTGGCTCCTACTCAGATCTGGTCTATGTCTATGAAAGCCATAATCTCATATCCTGCTGATGACAGTGAAACATTCCATTTTGAACACTACCATAAAACCTGATATATTTTCTTAGAACACACTGTTTAGGAATATGCTTCTCAACGTGACTGATGTCTTAAGGGGACTGATCCAGAGTTAGAAGATGGTATATTTATACTAAATATACATAAAGAAATAGGATATTTATAAATACAGTGCTTTCAAAGTACAAGTGGGCAATGAACTGATAAAATTCCCTCACAAGTCAGAACACTTAAGTCAATAGAGACAGTTGTAAAACAAAATGGTATTTGCTAAAGAGAAGAGAGACTCAATCCTAATTAACTCAAACTTGCAGCGCCCACAGAGAGAATTATGCACTGTTGTACCTTTATAATGGGGACACTCTCCACTAGAATGTCATTTAGCATAATGTCTGTATAGTTTTATACATATAATTGGTTTAGTATCTGTCTAGATTGGTAGCAGTTCTGAAGCTTCTGAAAAATTAGTCTCTTACATTGTCCTCACTGATAAAGCCATGTTTAAGAACACCTTTCATTCTAAACTACTTTACCAGAAACAATTAAAAGCTGTGGTCAATGATTACTTTTCAAGCCTTGGAAATGCAGATATTTTTGAGGTGAGGTACAACAAAGGTTTTTAGATCAGGAAATAAAGCCGGTATCTTTTCCGTACCTTTTCAATAGAGCAAGCCATAACCTTTCCTCTTAAACGACAGCCGGTCGACACAGCTGCTTTAGATGTAGAAATCTTCGTATTGTACCCTTCAAAAAAGTTCTTTGCATTTACCAAATGACAGGTGAAGCTGATCATACTCCTCCTCCTTCCAGCCACTTTGTTGGCTTCTGGCAAAATCCTCTGAAGTTAGCAGAGTAAATAGCTGATCATGAAGTCTGTTGTTTCCACTAGTTTTGCAGACAGCAGTGTGTGTCAGAAGACAGTTTGCTAAACCAGGTTTGCACAAGAACCTGTATTTTCTCTCATTTAAACACAGTCAAGGTTCAGTATAAGGAAAACTAGATCATACTTTCAATACAGTCTATCAGAGTGCAAGAAACCAAACCATAAGTCCATCTTCTAGAGCTCAAGGTATCACACTGCACAGGCAAGCATTTAGTTCTGTGGATTATTGCCGAAAGAATAGAATTGCAACTCTGGGAATCATCAACATCATGAATGAAGATCCCTTTGATGTAATAAAATGCTTTGTTTAAATGTGATCAAGTTTAAATGCTGCAAGAGAAAGCTCTGAGAATTACCTTTAAACCCGGGTACTCATACAGTGTCCACACAGATTGTGGATATAAGTGCAGCTTCACATTCAGCCTGAGGTTACTGTCTCAGCAGATACATAAACTCACAAGAATAATGTTAAGTAGATTACGGTGTCCTTTCATGTGCCCAGACAAGCTATCTATAACCTTAGAGTAAGCAGGTGAAAATGCCCTAACAGCTACTACTGCTTTCTGAAATTGTTCTTTAAGAATGAAGTAAATAGATTGTTGGGGTCTTAGTCAGAAGACAGATTAAAACAGAGGTGAATTTTCTTAAGTGGATAAAATACATAGGTCTTCAAAGTAGATTCTCAAACATTTTAAATGTAAATTCCTTTGTCTAAATTATTCCTCTAGGCTCCCTCAGTAAATGGGAAAGAAAAAAAAAAAAGAAAGAAAGGGAAGGAAATAGCTACTTTCCAGGGAGTGAGTCATCTGATATTACCATGGATGTCTAAATAGAATATGTAAATCATGCCCAAGAAGTATCTTTTTTTTTCCCCCATAGACTATAAAAAGAGTCTAGACAACTGGCTTAGATGTAAATGTCTGCGTTGTAGGTGATTAAAGTGAGGTGAGATATGTTCAGCACTGGAGCATAGGAAGATGGAGATAGCAAAGGCAGTAGTACGGATGTCTATACAGGTCACTCAGGAGTTATGAAAACACACATCACCTATTTAGGGCCAGCTAACCTGTTCATTAAGTCTGTTCTGATGGCAGGAAATATTCCAGTGCTGAAGATCCCTTACTTCTTGTCTCTCCTCACAGTGAGTTGCTGACAAATGTTCCAAATGGTCATTAGAGAGAGGTCTGTCATTTGCCCTGTAGGTAAAAGTGAAAAGACCTTAGAAAAAAATATTTTTAATTTATTAAGAAATTTTACCTTTATAAAGAAATAATTCTGCAACTTTTTTTTCATAAAAAATAATTCAATTGATAGGAAAGTAATCAATCATGATAGAAAACAAAGCAATCAACCTGTGAGCAAAGGAATAGACAAGATTTTTTTCCCTGGTCTCTGCTTTACTTTCACATGTAAAAGATGCAATCTAGAGCTGCAGCCTAAGAATTAAACATGATGACTTCTTACATCCATATGGTATTCTGTGGGGGAGTTTACACTAACATTTCAGCTTGGATCATGAGCACACTTTTGAAAAAAATCTCCCAGTTTTCCCTTATTCACTGTATGCTTTGGCTGCCGTAGCAGAGCAACCTTGGGGCACACGGACTGATTCCTCTCATGGGATATTAACCTGGAGGTCACATTCCAGGAGCGCACCTGAAGAGCTGCAAATGCTAACCGACCAACGCAAAGCTATTCTGAAGCAATCCTTCAACCATGCATAGTGCAGACTTCAGATGGTCGACACCAACTGCTTTGCTCTGTGCATCTGCTTGGTAGCACACGAGTTGTTAATAGAGACACAGCCCGTATAGGATTGAAGTTATGATCTTGAAAACTGGCCCAGTACTCCCTTGGGGGGCTAGTGCTGAAGGACTGACGTTCTAAGACAAATAGATCTCAAAGCTAATTAAAGGCTAGTTTAATTCATAGCATAATTTTGAAAAAAAAATAATGGTAACTAAATTTCACCATCTGTAGTTAATACACATGATTCTATCTCACGTGCATAAATGAAGACAATAAGGCTTTTTTAATACAATAATACAGTATTTTAATACTATAATACAGTGCATTACAGGGTCATAGAAGGTGTATGTGACTATAGTTCCCACAGATTCTATGCTACTGAAACAAGAAAGAACATTTAATCAGTGTTATTGGGAGGAAGATTAAGCCTACAGTGATGTAATATTCATCTAGTGGTCTCCAGCTCTGGAATTACCTTCATTTATCAATGGTAAAAGGATCTTAATAAATCTTATCATTATTTAAATGTTGCTTAAAGTACCAAACAATCAATGTCACTAAACTATTTTAATCAAGAAAGACCGATTGCAACATATTCTTATGATACTGGCATTTTCTTGTCTTTAAAAAATCACCTGGGACATTCAAAAGCTACTTTATCAGGTATTAATGTTAATGATTCTTGCCTTATTGCTTCATTGCTTAACTCTGGCCTAAAGACAGGCGATCACTAATGGTATAATTAAGAGAAGATTTGTACCAGACACTTACTGAGCAGGAACATGTCGGTGGCAGAAATATTTACAGTTCTTAACTGCCATCTCATTGGTCATCATAATGAGCAGCACTGACTGGCAACAGGCGTGGAGACGTTTGATACGAAACACATCCGCTATAGCACAGTGCTAGATGCTGAAATTTTTCCTGGTACATTTTCATTCAACTTGCATTTAGCAAGGGGAGAAACACCCCTGGGTGGGCCTTTCATGAGCACGCTTTGAAAACCATCGCAAGGAGAACATAAGCCCAAGGGCAGAAACTATAGGAAGTCTCAGTTTGTCCCTGCCTTGGGCATTCAGTTGTCTATGTGTGTTTAACAAGAGCTGTTTTGTTTTAATAGATAAGTAAAATTTATTTATTTACTTTTGCCAAAGTAAATAATATTCTGATTTCCTATATTTAGAAAAAGTGTGCTAGGATGTGATTCTGATGTAAAATGTATGCATTCTTTAATATTTCCATCTCCTAAATTGCCTTCATTCCTAACTTGCCTTTATGCTTCTCATCAGTTTCAGCTCTCAACATCCACGCTTCTGCATCTAATAATAATAAAAAAATTGAATATACTGACTTGCATGAGGATACACACGTTGACTGAAAAGCAGCAAATGAAATGAAATGGAACAAAAATATTTTTAATATTTTTAATACATACAGAAGCCTTTTGCTCAGTAAAGCCACTAATAGATTATTATTAGCATTATTATATTAATATTAATAATATTATATTAATAGTTATTAATAGCTTTACTGAACTAAGAGTATTTGTTAATACTTACTGAGCTAAGAGTTATATATTAATAGTTTAGAGTGTCCAGCCACCAGCTTTCAAGAAATAAAATATTTCTCAAGGAACGTAGTATCTTTAGATTTCCATCATCGGACACAATTGAGTTGAAATAGCCCTTAGGCTAAAACTTATTTGGATAATTAGCAAGCAAACACGTGAACAGAGAGATAGAGTGATTAAATACCTGATATATCTGAATGAAATCAAAATTAAAATGGTAACTTGAGATCATGCAAAACACCCCTTCCTTCCTTTCTTACCCTTTTTTCATTGATAAAATGCTCTTTTTTGTTTGTTTGCTAGTTCTTTTCAACAAGAAAATCAAAAAGAAAACCTGAAAATGGAGGGTAGCAGATATGCAAAGAAGGAACAGGTGGGATTAGACCCCTGCTGCAGGCTTGTAGCTACGTGATTCCTCTGCCAAGACAGAAATACACACACAAGTCCTCTGACTCATTGCAACCAATGATTCAACCCAGCACTCCCTGACAACAAGAAACTACTATAAGTGCAAGCATATTCCAAGACAGGTTTCAATGCACATGTCCAAATTTGCATTTTAGTTTAGATCAGGAGCACTATGGTGAAGCAAGCCTTCATTTCATCCCTGTTTACCACACTTCAGTTTGTACCACAGAGCTTTCTTGGAGCAAATCCAACTGGATCTTCCCTTGAGATGAAGCTGAGAGGCAGTCTTCAAACCTGTGCTCCAGCTCCTGCTGGGTGTTTGGACCAGGTTAGCCGAGGAAAACCACAGAGCAGCCCTTGGGGCCCATTGCGACACTGCACGGATCCCTTCCTCTTGTGCTTCACTGCCTGCTCTACATATCTTCTCCTCTTCTGTAAATGCTTCCTCTTCAGACTGATAAATATGCATTGGGTCAGAGACTGCATGCAAGAACGAGTCCAGACAGATGACACAGCGGGGATACTTAGACCTTTTCAGGCATCTCAGGGGTCCGTAGTAAATTTGCCTAAATTTCCTGCAGGCCAGCTGCAGAAATGCTCCACAAGCATTAAGAAATAGTCAAGATTTTCAGTTTCAGTCATTATCACATATATTTCATCCAGATATGGTATGTGTTGAGGTTTCCCAAATACCTGTATTCATTATCAAACAGAAAAAAAAAAATGTTTTCTATCTTTTCATGAAACTCAAGTTTCAGTCCTGTGAGGAACCATTTTTCTGCAGTCAGATCTTTACAATTTCTATGGCTAGCTGCTAGACATTCTCCATGGAAGCAATAGCTGCAAGTCTATAGGCACATTCCATCTGTCACACTCCCAAGTCGACATAGCTCATAATCTTTAGGTAGTGATTTCATTATGTGTTTAAGATGATATCTGGTCTAAATCTCCTGAATAAAAGGAAAAAAAAAATCATAGCAAATACTGATTTACTAAAAAGTTATTGATCATCAAAAAGTTATTATTAATCATATTATTTAATATTATATCCAGGGATTTATAAGACCAAGATAGGTATATATAAAACCAGCCTGCATCTCCACCAACCACTGGGGACTTTCAGAGAAGCAGCACAGACTGATGCTAGCTTTAGATGTCTGTGCCCATGCCTGCCCAGGCACAAGAAGCCAGCCTGCTATCTGGGAGGGCGCTGGAACCAAGGTCTCTGCTGCTGTTTCAGGCACAGTTTTGCTGGTGTCAGGGTCAGCAGGGGGTTGTCCCCTCCCAGCTCTCCTCAGTATCCTGCTCTACAGCCTTCCTTGCACCATGTTCCCATCGTAAGCCATAGAGCCCACGTGACTTCTCAGTTGTGCACCCCCATAGCAGCCAAAACAGCTGCTTCTAGAAATCTTCTGATGTTCGTGTGCATGTGGAGAAGCCCAGAGGGAGCTGAATTCGGATGTAGGCTTCTCAATGCACAATGGACACATCCTATGAATTAAATAATTTAGAAACAGGATTTTAATGTTTGATGTTTGTAACTGCAGATTAAGAGAGGATTGTTTGAATATCACACCTCATCAGCATTCTGAAAAGCTTCTGTTTCCAAGCTGTAAAATTAAAGTTCTGTCACACTGACCATGAAAAGAATTTAAAGCATATCAAGATTTAAAAATACATATATTTATTAAAATAAAATGGAATTTAATTTTGTATTAGTCATTTAAGAATATACTTTTTACAATTTAATTTTAAATCTCCAGAAAACTAATTAGATTAATTTAGGTAAATTTTAGACCTTTTCCCAAGTGGAGTCAATTTGCTTTTGGGATTAAATGAATGATTAAAAGAGACATTCCAATCTTTTATTTGTACATTTGAAGTTTACTTAAGGATTTTTCTTAACTACCTCTTCAAAATAAAACTGCTCAATGACTATTAAGAGCACATATCACATATTAGAAACTTAAAATAAGCCTTAGGTTATTACATTTGCATGCTAGTATACTTTCTTTGAGAAATTACTTTGCTAAAATAGCATGTTTTAATCTGCTGGTACTACTTGCTTGGGTAACTAATGGTTTTAACCAATCCTTCAAAATTTAAGAGCTAAGCAGTCATCAGCAGCTGGAGTGGCAGCAGGTGGCCAGCAGCCAACCCTGCAGGCTCACAGGAAGAGCTAGGCACCTCAGCTAAAGAAAACAAAATAAGGCTGTATAATGACCAAATCCCATGTTATGGCATGCAAATCGTGAACCTTGCCTCCAGTCTATGGCACACTGAGAGGAATAAAGATACTGCTAGGAGAAGTAAATATTGACAAATTATCTAGAGATGAGAACACATGAGATTTCCTATATGCTTTTTTATGATAATAAAATATCATGGTAAAACAAAGCACAGACCTACTTCTGCAGGTGCAAATTGTAAAGCTATTGGGAAATGAGAGCACATGAAAGTGATATTAGGTATAGTTTCTTCCTTTTGGGAGAAAGTTATTTCCCTTGTGTGGGTCAAAGATACCATATATGATTTTACAGCTATATCGATAAAGAAAAATATTCATGAATATTTCCGAGAAAAGTAATTATTTCTTGAGTAAAAATCTAGTTGATCAGTTTTGCTAACTGAAAAAAGACTGAAAAGAGGCATCCCAGCAGTGGGATTGAGTGATTATCCCAATACGCTGCCTGTTCTGGACTCATGATATTGAAGACTTTGCCAATTGCTGTTTGGTTTGGCAGCCCTCTGGCAATGATACTCAGAATGAGTACACTCTCAAACCAGATGATACACATCATTCCAGAGCAAATACAAAATGGGAAGATGAGGGTTAGAGTATAATATATCCATTTTAAATATTGTGAGACAAGTAGAGCCTTGCTTACTATTTCCTTCAATATATTCTTACAACATTGGTACCATAAGAATGTCACATTTCCTTCACAGATAAATGTCAGTGTTAGTGAAGTAGAGTATGATATGATAAATGTTTTTCTCAAAAATATTAATTTGCCCTGTTTTCAGACAAACAGCCTGAACTTGGGCACATTTGCTAGACGAGACTCACACAGAAGTCAAATCCAATTATAAAACAAAAAGCAAGACATTAATTTTTAGTGACTGGGAAATGTAAACAGGAGGAAGGAGATGACATTAACACGACAGTTTGAAATCAGTAGGAACTTGGCCAGCCAACCAGCCTACGGCCTTTTTTTTGTGTTGTCCTCAATGGGAATCCATTTACTAAAATAAAAATTTAGTCTCATGTGCTTCAGAAACACCACATGTTTGAAGATCTCAACGTTTATACCCTGGCATAGTGAAGCTAACAGTTTATACATTTGAAAATTCATAGAATGGCATTCAACTTGTGTCTAATTGATTGAAATGTTTGTGGTGTACCACAACTGAGGCTGTGACAGAATAAATATAATCTGACTCAGATATTTACATCTGAAAATATATTCCTTTTACCTAAGAGAAATTCTTGTTTGGAATATTAATAAGTCATGAGTTCCAGCTCCTCAGCCCAAAGGAGATTAAGAAGGCAGTGTAAGTATGGTTCATAAAATAAACATTAGAAAACTTGAAAGTCATTGTGCATTTTTGCCATGTGTTCACCTAGTGCAACAGCTGGTTGTCTTTTACATATTAACCCTTCCACTCAGGTACAGCTCAGTTAAGTCCAAGATACCCATCATCTAGCTGATATCTTTTTAGTAACAGTTTGGTGTCATCTTCTTACCAATCATTCCTCAAAATTTAGACAATACTGATGATACCTCAGATTACCACCAAAAAGTTCACTTGCTACAGCAGGTCAAGCCAAAGGCAATTGAAATCAGGGGTTGCATAGCATTAAAAAAAAAAATAAAGTTAATATAATTCCAAGTAAATCAAACTCCCTTTCCACACCACCAGTGCGTCTGTACCATGAAGGAGAGTCCTCCAACGGGTTCTTCAGGCACACAAATAGATTGCATAGTCATCTGCTCCTCCTCAGAGAGCAAACAAGGAGAGCCCCAGGCCGTGACTCACGAGCCTGCACAAACTGAAGAACTCCATCTAATGAAGCAACTCTATGATTTGTAAATACTGTTTTCAGCTGAGGCACTTGGCATCTCCCAGCCAAGGATCCTTCATTTTCCAGAAAGGGAAACAAAAAAACCTAGAAGAAAAGTATGTGAAGTGACATGGAGAGTGGCAGACATGGGACATGGGACAGCCCTTGTCTCCTGGCTGTGGACCTGCACGCTGCTGCTTTTCTTGAGTCGCTTTATCCTTTTGTCTGGCCCATCAATTGAGTGCTAGCATTAGCATGAGAGGCAACTGCATGTGGTCTAGACAACATCACTTTAGGAAGTTAAAGGTCACAGACTAATCCTTCTCTTCAAATTACAGTCAATCAAGTATAAATTTTACACAACCCTGGAAAAGTTTCACCTGAAACACATTTCCCTACAGTGTAAAACAGAGTGTAACACAACTAGTTGCCAAATGGCTTCTCAGCATCTAATAATTAGAGCTGTGTGAACAGTTCATATAGCTTCAGCATTCGCTGTGAATCAAAAGAGCTTTGCCCTTGAGCTGCTTCAAGAAGCAAGGAAGTTTGGGAGAAGATTAACATTGATTTTTAACAAGTATTGGTATAATTGGAGAAGAAGAATTACTACAAAACAAGCTAACTTGATATTAAGAAGGTTAAAAAGGATGACCTGAAGTGATAGACTTGCATTGATCTCACACAGAATGATGAAAGGCTGATAGGGATGCAATTTGTGCTGAAAAACAGAATGGCAGCATAATTAATGCCATTCAGTGAGGATTATGGAGAGCAGACTTTGTCACGCAAATGCCATCATGGGAAGAGATCAAAAGTTTAGTTGATGAAGGTAATTATGTTGACATAATAGGTTTTGACAAGGTATTTTACATCATGTTGCAGGATTTTCTGTTTAAAAAATAAGTTTGGTAGAAAATAACTATTGTGTTATAGGAAGAATAGTATGAAAAAGTCATAAAATTCTCTAGTTTGTCCTCCAGCTGCAGATTCTTAAGGAATAGATTTCAAATAGAAATTGGATTGATATTCTACCAAACAGAAGGTTTGTTAAACGGTGTTGCTCAGAGCTCTCTTCTTGGCCCAGCCATGTAAAATGTCTTTATTATTCAATAGAACACAAAAGAATCATTGCTGCCAAAGTACAAATTGTAGTAGCATGCTAAATGACAGGAATGGGTCAGCTAAACACAGGCACTGAGGTACTACAAATGCTACTTCCATTTAAACAGAGGTCAAATATCCGGGTGTGGAAAAGCAGTATCCTATAATTCAGAGACTGAGAAGGACTCCAGCTTAAGAGAAATAGCAAAAGAAAAATAAGCTCATAGCGTGACTGGGCAACTAGAAGGGTTAGTATGATGCTCAGATTTGTGAATAAAAATCTATCTGCTAGAAGTAGCGACATTATATACCCTAAAACTGAGAAGAACTATTTGAAATTTCATTCTCTGAAATATTTTTCAGAATCAGACAATTTAACATATTTATGACAAGGTAGAATTAAAAAAAAAAACTTATTTAGGGGAAAAAATGGAAAAGGTTCTTTCTTACAATACTACTTCTGTATTTAAACTATGTATGTTTCAGTTTAAAATTTAATGTGACTTAAAATGGTAGGTAATATCATATCATTTTAAATAATAAAATTTAAAAAGTCAAACCTGAAATGTTTGATACTCACTGCAAGATTTATTTGAATAATTGTATATATTAAGATATTTTCTTTTTTATAATGATTTGGAAAAGGAAATCTCTGAAATCTCAAATTTTCTCTCAGATGAAATGCCAATATTTGAAAATAAAGGAAAGAGATTCTATAAACAAGCTGCAAGAATGACTTGAAGACAGACTTCTTCAAGACATAGCTTGACAACAGCCTTGGAGAGCAAATGTTTCCGTAATTTACTGGTTCAACAGAAGCATAGGAAAACCCAACAGGAGAATCAGAAACCAAATTAATTTCAATTAGGAATTAAGTTTTTAGGGCAAATAATTACCCACTGGAACAAATTACCTGGGATTACCATAAATCATTCAAAATTTGGAGTCTTTATTTTTCTAGAAGTTTTACTGTTGTTCAATAACAAACTTAGGGCTCAGCGCTGAATTTCCGAGATGATGTCTGTCCTACAGCTTGTACTATGCAGAAGGTCAGCACGATTCTTAGTTTTAAGCCAGTGAGTGCTAGAAAAGGCACAAGAGCAGACCGTGTTCAGTTCAAACAGCTGCCTTCCACGCCAACTAGTTTTTGCAAGCAATAGCACCACCTACCAAAGGGTCTGATGTGTCAGAAAGCAGCCAGGAAGGACAGGAGCAGTTAGAAGTAGGACTCCTGGCCTGCAAAGCAGAGAAATAAAGACTATAGACCTGCCACAAAATAGGAGATACTCTAAAACAAGTGCAGCGTGATGTTTACAGATAGAGTACCATGGGCAAAGCTTTCTTAATTCAGATTTTTAAAAAAAAAATGTCCTTATAGAATAGGTCAACCATATGGGTTTATGCTCTCGGTGATCCTGCCTGTGAGGGGGGTTGGACTAAATGATCTCCAGAGGTCCCTTCCAACCTCAACCACCCTATGATTCTGTAAGCAGATGTTTGCAGCGGTACATAAGAACTTACATAAGTAAATCATCTTCCTTACCTATTTAAAATTCAATGAATACAGCTAATCTCCATCAACTTTTCTCTCTGTCCTTAGGCAGCAGGTTCTCAGACCACAAACTGTCTTTTGCTGAATGTTTGGGAAGTGTTCAGCAAATTGTGGGCACTGGCATAAATAAATAACAACACTATTGT
The DNA here is from genome assembly GCA_003342815.1 of Eudromia elegans. Classification (NCBI taxonomy): domain Eukaryota; kingdom Metazoa; phylum Chordata; class Aves; order Tinamiformes; family Tinamidae; genus Eudromia; species Eudromia elegans. The sequence goes on along the minus strand of PTEX01000001.1, from coordinate 14,430,534 downwards.
CATTGGGGATATCTAAATAAAATTATACCATTCCTTAACTACTAGGCTTTTTTTCCAAAATCCCAGATGAGTAATGAAATTCAGAAACCTGTTTTTCATTCATCTTGTTTCATTCGAAGTTTCCTTCTAAGAAAATACTAGAGTCACTGTGCATTTCTAGTTTCATATATCCTTTCCCTAAGCAAATACTGAAGTCAATCCTTCTTTCTCAAACGCTATGTAACAGATTCTCATTCATTTTCTAAATCTTATTTTTTTCTTCTTCTTCTTCTTAAAAATAAGGTGTCAGCTGAAACCTCTCAGAGGGAAGAACATTCTTTTGGGTGTTCCTTATTGTGCTTAAGGGACGCTTCAGTCAACAAATTGGGCAAGGCATTCATAGAATGGAAAAAGGAGGCATCAAGAAGCAGCAAGCAGCTGGCCAAGCCTCAGAGAGGACACAAGAGCTTCCTAGAGTGCAGGAAAAGGATAGAGTTTGTAGCAAATAAGCAGGTCACTGACTTGGTTAAAGCAAAGGCTCATCTGCAAAGGCATCATTACTAACAGCTTTTTTTTTCCCCCCTCTCCTTTCTGTCTTTATTAAGAACTTCAAGTTCTCTTGATTTCAAAACTCAATTTTCTAGTTTTTATTCAAGGAAAATTTGGCTTGTTTCAGGTACAGAAAAAAAACCCAGTTTTTGCAGGACAGCTTAATATAAAAATAGGTCTATACAAATCCATCTAAAAGATTTGTCTGCCTCAGGGTCCTATAACACACTTCAGGAACAGAAAAAGGACTGCCCTCAGTAGCGTCCCCACAGCATGAGAAGGGATGGAGTTTTTTCACACTGGGAGATTTTCACTACTGTCATAAGTGGAACAGAAGGAAAGGAAAATAGAAGATATTTGGAATGAAAAGGGGTCTCCTCACCCCCCACACTTACCAAATGTCCTCCTTCAGGGAGGACAGGTGCAGAAGGAGCAAGTAAAAGAGAATGAAGAGGAAGAGCGAGGGACCGTATTCAAAGGGAACAGGAAAAAGCGAAGTGAAGGATAAAGGAAGGTGGGTGATCACAAAAAGGGTGAGGGCAAAAGAAAAAAGGCAGAATAGCAAACTACATAAAAAGATATTTCCTTCCCATCATCCAAATAACTCTTAATTGACCAAAATTGAGTAAAAGTTTCCTGTGATATTGAAGCAGAAGGCAGCAAATGCTGCTCAGAAAGTTGATTCCCTTAGAAAGTGGATATTAGAGTCAAAGGTTCCAGAACAAATGGCAATGATATAAAACATAGGTCATACACACAAAAAAAACCATTTACCTTTCCCTACAAAGTCATATCTTCAAAAAAAGAAGATGACGTAAGTGCTCAAATCCTCCTTCAGCCCAGCATCTGGAAAAGAAGTGCGTGTTTTTAAAAGTGAAGTTTCCAATGCCCGATCATCTTCCTATAAACAAAACTACAATTGGGCAGTGCTATAAGGTAATCATGTTAGTAAGGCCCCTGTGTCTGATTGTACTGATTAAAAAAAAAAAAAAAAAGAAAGGAAACGATAATAATAGTAATAAACACTTACCAAAAATCTGCTCTTTAAGAAAGCTGCTCTGTCTTTAAATTTGCAGGTCCTGATGCTAGCTAAGATACAGCTTATTTCAAAAGTTTCAATTTAAATTATATGGTGTTTTTTTTTTCTTCAAGCAGTCTTTCTTTCCCTTTCTTCCCCTGTATGAGCTGATTTGTCCTTTGCAAACTCCCTTGAACAACATGCAATAGCAACCTTTCTTGTCCTCAGAAAGAAAAAGTCTGATATTGTTAAAAACTAGAGATCATCCTTTTTATTTTTTTTAATCAACTTAAGCATCCTTCTAGATGGCATGTTTATTTATATTTCCCCAAATTAAAGTGGATAGAATTAATTAATGTAGATAGATAAAGCAAGGAGAAAGTCAAATGACAATCTGGTGGCCAGAAAATTCTCAGATTGGGATTGTAGGTTTGCATCTATTCCAAAGCATCACCATGTCTGAGTAACCATCAAAAAGGAAGGATCTGTTATGTGGGGGTCTCTAAGGGTCTGTCCTGGCTCCGATACATTTCAGTATTTGCTTCATGCTTCAGCTGATGGAAGAGAACATGCATATGAAATTTGCAGATGGCAAGAACTAGGAGAAAATGAAAGTATAGAAAAGAACACAAATATCGTGACAAAAAATGGAAATAAGGTTCAGAGAAAAAAATAGAAAGCATTCCAGCAGGGACAAATGAAAGGTACTAGAGATTCAAATCAAACATGTTAATACAGACCAGGAAACAGCTGGCTACGCTCAGTTTTGTAGGAAAGGATCTGAAGCTGTGTTGAATTGGGGTGGAACTTAGCATCACAATACTACAGGAAAGACAGATTCCTTTAGGTGCTAACAAGATTCTGCATGCACCAAAGAGCCAGAAATAGCATGCAAAACACAGGAAATACTTCTTCTACCCAGCACTACAAAGTAGGTCTGGGATACTGCCTTATTCTCAAAACATCATCACCAAGAGAACCCTTCCCCTGCAAAATCCACCCACAGGGGCTGACTGAGAGGAAGGCAGAGGAGACCTGCATAAAGAACCAAAGATCCAAGGAACATGCCCTTGGAGGAAAGACTGAGCAGGGATATTTTGAATATAAGGAACATAAGACTAAGACATGACACAATAACATCCCTCAAGCACATAAAGGGCTGCTGCAGGGAGGGATCGACCAGTTAGTTCTGTGTCCACCCAAGGGAGGGGAGAAAACAACAGGCTTAAAATTCAACATCAACATAAGGGATTATTTTCCATTGGCAAGAATAATGAAATGCGGGAATGGGTTGCCTGCAGAGGAGATCAGACAAACCTTCCCCTAGAATGATAAAAGGAATGAGCTGACCCTGCTTTGGAGTACAGATAAACTCCAAATGTCCCTTTCAGCCCTATCACTCTCAGCTTGCCTACATAATAAAAAAGAAGCAGCCAAGGTCCTGCGTCCTGTAAAAGCAATCTCTCCTCCATGACTTGCCACCGTCTTTGGCTGATTAGATGACTGTGTTGCTGTGCTCCCGTCTTCGTCCTCCTCAGATTAGCACATAGGTTTTACTTCTTAGTTCAGAGCTGCTACGAATACTCTCCAGTTTCCTGTGCATACTCTAGGGCTACACTCCATAGAGGATACAAAAACCTTTATGGGTGATTAATAGCTAGCTTTCAAGGCTTAATGATTTGGCTTAGAAACTACATTTTATAGATCAGTCAGCTAATCTAGATCTTGGCCAGCTTCTCTTCTGTTCTTTCAAACAGAGTGACTGCTCAGCTCAATGTTTTTCATTCCTTCAATCATTTCTTTCCATTATTAAACATCCATTTGGATGTCTATTCCTGACTCACACCACTTTGCTCAACAGGCTGTCATTGCTTCATTCCCAATGGACAAGCAGAGACCATAACCATTGATTAAAAGAAAATATCATTAATGATACAGAAGTAATTCAGGGATTAGTTCAGTTTTCTGGTTTTCTATATTCAGTTTTCTTGCTTACAGCTCTGCACTGATCAGACTGCATTGCATCTAAGGGAGAACACAACGTTTTACGACACACTAGGTACTGTACACAATTTAAAACAGCAAAAGCTCTTTCCTTATGTTGCTGGAAGAAAGATGAATAATAATGTTAAAATTAGTTACAGCCAGCGTGTGGTAGATGGACTGTTGCCATATGGTAGTTATGTAAATTAAACAAACAATAAATTAAGGATCTAGCACTTATAAGCAACTTTTGTGCACTACAGAAACCTAGGCTGCACGTGCATGACCCACTAGCCTCTACTTATGGGAAAAGCACACATTTTGAAAAAGGCTTCTTTATAAGGTGTTTCAATAAATATTTTAAGGAAAATACAAGTATCTTATTTGCTTAATGGGCAAGGAATAACACACACGCAGTTCAATGCTCCCGTGTAAAATACGAAGTCTTTTTCTAGTACTAATTTAAATGTCTTATTTACCTCTGGTGAAACAGTATCCCAATAATGCATGGCTGTGTTGCCTTTCTAAAAAGTATCTGATCACACTTTGTGGTCAAGTTAGATGATAAAGCTTAGGTCTCCTATCAGCCTTTAGAGCTACCTACCTGCCTTCCTTGATTCTATACAGAAGAGAACAGCTACAGAAGTAGCAGAACAAGACCTTATTCCCTATATACCTGTTACCAAAACAAAAGTACTTCTGATAGGTGGACAAGATACTCCTCCCCAACAACCTTTCACCTCTGCTAAGTAAACTTTAAATGTACTGTAGAAGCAGTAGGTCAGGCTCCAAAAGTAGCTGTTATGTAGGGAAGTGTAGATGTGCTTATTATAGAGAATTTAGATATTTCAACTTTGTATTATTCCTGCCCTATGACAAACTCAGACACACATTAGTTGGCTCACTTCCATCAACCTTTATGTTGACAGATACATGAAGTGTCACAGAACCACAGACTGGTTGAGGCTGGAAGAGACCACTGTAGATCACGTAGTGCAACCTCCTGCTAAAGCACTGACACCTAGCACATGGTGTTCAGGGTTGTATCATGACATCTTTTGAATATCTTCAGAGAAGGACTGCAAAACCTCTCTGAGCAACCTGTGCAAGGCTGTTACCCTCAAAGTCAAGAAGATTGGCATCATCTTTATGTAGAACTTCCTGTGTTTCTCTTTGTGGCTCTTACCTCTTGTCCTCTCACTTAGCGTCATGGCAAAGAGTCTGGCCTCATGTGACAGATGTGCTCCTTCCCCAGCTCAACCTGACTTCTCCCACGTAGCCCTATTCAGGTGTTAACTACCACACTATTTGATCCTGGTAGTTGCCTCCCTGATATCGTTCCCCACTTGGAAATTAATCATCAATAACAGTCCTAGTGGCTGAATGCTAATGGGGAGGTAAGGCTAACTGTGCATCCCAACCAACAGTTATTTCTGAATTGAAAGAATGACTATAAGTAAATCATCTTATCCCCTAAATATGGGGACAGACCAAGAGCCCATTGAGCTCCCCTTGCATGGCAACGGGCTGCATGCCAGGATCTCCCCTGGAGCAGGGAGGCCTCTCAGGGATCTTCCTCGGGGTTGAGAGATCTTTGCCACAACAGACTTGTGGTAAGTGACTATAGCACGCTCTCTTTCTGAACTTGTAAACTTTACTTTGTAACTGTGCACAAAATCCCTTAGTCGTAAACCATTTACCAGGTCTGGGACTATGACTGGATCCAACCGCACCTAGACTCCTCTCTGAAGGAGTTTGGAAAGCAAGGGGTTCAAGTCTGAACCTCGTGACTCAACAGAAGGGCATCTTTGATAATTTCATGTATTATCTTGAACCTCTATGCAGTAAATAATAAGTGACCTCACCATAGGATCTCGTGAAACCACTGTCCCCATCAATAACACCTATTGCTGTTTCTTTCACATGAGTGAAGTGCATTGTGTCACGGGTACCGGTGGCGAAGCCCAGGCTCTGCCGCCAGCGGCCGCAGAATGGCGTTGCAGCCGCCTCCATTAGCCGGCCGTGACAAAAGCCGGCTCCCGCTGGTGATGGATCCCAGTGGGGAGATGTGGGGTGCCACACGCCAGCAGCTCCAGCGGTGATCAGCTCTCCGTAGCCTAGGCTCCTAGATACGAACCGGAGTTGTGGTCCTTAAGCCCCTGCCTGACACCCACACACGCACAAGCACGCACCACACGTATCACATTCAATAAGGAGAGCACACTCGGGGATCCAACGACTGACAAGCGTTTATTGAGGGGCTAAACAGAGAATATATACACTTTGGGCGTACATGTTGGGGGGAATGATTGTACGAGGGTCGGCCGCCCCTCATCCTCTCATTGGATCCCGCATGATCCCTGCTCCAGCTGACCCTCTGATTGGGGGTCCCAGCTCAGGGCGGGAGAATCCTGGAACTGCAGACTGTCTTGACATAACTGCAGGCCGTGCTGATTCTGCAAGGCCACCAAGATGTTGCAAACAAAGAGGCTAAGACACAGAACAAAGAGGCAAAGACTCTGAAAACAAAGAGGTAAAGACACTGAGGACAAAGTAGCAAGGAGCTTAAACTGTTGCATCTACAAGGACACTTCAAACAAAGAAGTAAAGAGCTCAAACTGTGGAGCAAGCAGGAAAACAGGATCTCTAAGCATGGGAATGAATGAGCTCAACAGGACCGAGCAACCTGAGGGGTGGTGGAGGGAGTCACTGGTCCCTGCCACCCCATCAACTATAAACACATATACATTAAGGGGAAATACGGAGGTTAACCAAACCCTGCTCTTATTTGAGCATCAACAAGGGGATAAAGAGACGTGCTCCCCAACAGCATTGTGTCACTCACTCCCCATCACCGCTCTTTCCGTGACACCTCATCATCTTGATGTCCTCCCTTCAGGTACTTGAGCACATTGACAAGATCCCCAGCAGTCTTCTCCAGGCTGAACAGTCCCAGCTTTCTCAGCCTTTCCTCATATGAAGAATGCCTCAGTCCCTTCATCAACTTAGTAGCTCTCCACTGGACTGGATTCAGGAGCTCCATGTCTCACTTGCATGCAGGAGCCCAGAACTGGACACAGTGCTCCAGTGTGGCCTCACCAGAGCTAAGTAGAGGGGGAGAATACCCTAATGGTCAACTTCTTGTCCACCAGGACCTCCACATTCCTTTTCCACAGAAGTATAATTTCCCCTGTAGTGGAAATTGTGTGGGAAGGAAAATATAAAGGGACAGAATCCCTTTCATTTAGAGAAATGCAGTTATGCTCAAAGCATGTTTAGATAAACATTTACAGCACACAGGGGTCAGAGGCTTTGTCACAAACACAGCCTTCTATCACTGCTGCAGATCCTAGACCTGCTAAAAAGTCTCTTGATGGAAAGACAGAAGCACAAATATCTCAAGCCTGTTGGACAGCTATTGCAACACCAAGGACAGAGACATTCCTGCCTGGGCCGATAAGTGAGACCTCTTCCAAGGGCGTATGCTGCAGCACACTGCACTGATGCCTGCAAACACCGAGAGGGAGCAGGAAGGAGGTTGACATAATCGGAGACTCTTGGGACTCAAAAACTGACTTCATTTTTTTTTTTTTAACAGATAGTAACTAGTCCAGTAGATCAATTGCAATGAAATCATGACACTGAACTTGGCAGACTGAGCATCCTGGTAATTTATTTCCCCTACAGATAAATATTTTTTATGTTGGACAAACACATCATCTCCAATGACTGTAACCAATCATTATTATCAGAAACACAATGATAGCCCTAAAAGAAGTTATCCTCTTAAGAAGATTAATTCTCATTTCTCTTGAGACAAAGTTGAGACAAATTTAATGGAACAGACCATCTTATTGATTAAAAATTGCAGGGTGCTAGTTATCTAAAAGGAACCACTGAACTTCAGCTATTTAGAGATAGAACAGAAAGATCTGCAATTTCCAAGTGACAGCAAAGACTGAAAGGCAGGAGCTTCAGGCTGGTAGTATTCACTCACCTGAAAACAATACATAGGCTACAGTAGGAAAATAATAATTAGCTTCTAATTCTGATGTCTTCCTATCTCTGTTAAAATCAGCTGGTTGTGAAATATATTCTGCAACAACTATATTAGATGATAGTGATGAGAGAGATAGCAGGACAGAACAACTCTCTAGCCGAAGCTCTTATGATGTATTGTTCACTCTGCAGAACTGAAGCTTCAGCTACCTGTCAATCTCCAAGCTTCGGAGAAGCAAGAGATCTGACCTGGGTGAAAATATTGGCTGCAGTAAGCAGTCATGAGCAGAAGATGCAAAGAGAAACAGATTCTTGGAAATCTTATTATAGCTGGGATAATAGAAATAAGCCATCACGTGCATGGGCACACTGAGTCTGTGGCCAGAATCTCCACAGCCCAGGGAATGACCCGGTGTCATTTCCCTGAACTGGAGCAAAACCAGTCATACTTGGAATGGCCAGAGCACTCTCAAGCTGTGCCTTAAAGCATGCCACAGGCATGGGCAGTTTCAGTGGCAAAAATGCACTTGGTACCAGTTAACTCCACTGAGCTCTACTGATCCCAGAGTCCCAGACAACACCTATTTCCTCACTATCATAAAGCACCGTGGTGCCAAGGAACCTGTCAGGGTAGTGCTAGTGACTGAGGCATGGGCAGCGAGGCTGGGGAGCACCAAGCATGGGGCTGCTCCGCAGGGAAGGAGGAGCTGGGAGCTGAGGGTGACCGTGACATGGGGAGTCGGGCAGTCTCTCACCGAGGAGCCGGTCCCGTGGTCCCTGCAGGGAGCAGGGACTGCATTCTGGTGTGCAATGTAGGGATTTAGCACCTCAGGTCGACACTACTGAATGCTCAGAACCGCAGATATAACCATTGCAGAAGCACATTCTGCAGGTCATTTGCAGCAACCTCATCATTTCACTTATGTATTAAGCTCAAGCTGCACACTGCTTGAACCAAATAAATCTGATACAGAGTTGTGGAATTCATACAGGTAAATGGGCCCACAGACAACAGACTGGCATCCACGCAGTAGTCCCAGAATCTTCTGAAGAGATCTGACTGAAAGCGCGCAGAATGATTTGACTCATTTGCCTCACTACGCATTTTAAACAGTCTATATAAAACATTTCTTCCTGAACAATCACAAACTGAGAGGCTGTAATGTGGCACTATTGACTTTAGCTGACAGCATAGACACAGTCACTATACCATACACCCACAGAATACAGTCTATATAGCTAACAATATTTTTTGTATCCCCTGAAGTTTCTCCCAAAAATGAGAGATACTAGTTTATTTCCCATTATGCTTAAAAGAAAGAAAGAAAAAAAAAAAAGCAGATAGGCTTATTTGGAAAATGTTAGTGGTATTTATTTTTCCTTTGTTTTTGGCAGAAGCTTTGCTACCTTAAAAGTTACATAGATATCTTTACCAAAAGACTACAGAAGGCAATATCTCTCTGTGGACATGACTTGTGTTATTCCTTCCAAATGACAAGCCTGCGAATAATGTTCCAGGCCTGAAAACAACATGTTTACAGATGCTAAATGGGGTAACAAAACAGAAATTTCTATTTGAGCTATCTCTCCATCCAGACCCAAGATAAAGCTTCTGCATTTTGAAAGCTGGAGGTAATTTTGCTGTCAGTATTTTGCTTTTTAAATGCAGAGATAAGTTAAATGAAGCTTGGAGGAGATGACAGACATTGATAAAGTACAATTCCTCTGTCGATATTCAGTGAGGGATTAAATAACAGTACTGAGCTTAAATGCTGTTGAACCGCACAGGTTCTTGATGTGCTGATTACAAGGCAGCATCCTAAGAGGTGACATCCAACGCTAACAGTGTATTGTCCCTAGATAGATATGGCAGGGAGGGCAAATCACATAAACGCGACCAATACCTGTCTCAACTTCCAAACAAAGTGCTTTTCCCTATAGATATCACTTCAGGAATTCCAAACGTAAAAATCAAAAAATTGTTTATGGAAACAACATAAACAACTTATTCCTTCACCACAGACTTGAACGAGGGCTGACCTCTCCAGAGTAAATATTCTTCCCTTCTACCATATTGGTACCTTTTTTTCCCCAAGGACGTGCTTAGAGAAACAAGCCCTATTAAAATTCCCGCAGATTTGGAATCTCCAAGCTCCGCTTCCCTCCGGATAGCAGACTGCGTGCTGCCATCTTGCGGGGAGTGGAGGGGGCTCCAGCCTGGGAAAAGCCTCAGCCTTTTAGCCCTCCGGAACAGTGAGGCACCAGGCTAAGGTAAAACGAACACTGGAGATGCCTTTTAGGAAAATAAACAAATAAATGCGCTACGATGCAAGCTGAAATTACCATTTTCACTCATGCTGCTGGAAGTCGGGCCGGTAAGTGCTCAGGCTGCACTGCTCAGGCCTACAGCCTCGGTTGCCCTTTCCAACCTAAGAAGTGCACATGGGCTTCCTAATGAGAGCCCCCGATTTCCCTGGATTACTCCTGCTCCAGCAGCCTTCCCAAATTCTGTTTCCCTCCTCTGGGGGGATTGCAAGCCTGGACCTGGCTGTCGCCCTGACAAGCTGTAACCCCCGCAGCCTCGGAGCAGCTCTGCTGTTTCCTGCGCGTCCCTCTGCCCTCAGCACAGCTCTCGTTTTGATCTGCTGCTGCCCTTCATCTCCAGGCTCCACTTGAACGAGAGCCCTCGTTTGCTTCCTGACCGCAGGCAAAACACTCGCCCAAAGCCCATTGATTGCTCTTCACACCCAACAGTCTACCAGCCCCAGGTCCCAATATGTAAAGAAAGGGAAGACAGAACCACAGTTTTAAGATTATGAACTTCCCTGTTCCTCTCATATGCACTTTGTATAAAGCAGTTTTCCAATCAAACTCCCATTTGATCCCTCAAGTCCATTCATGAGACAAGCATGGGTTAAACTAAGCACTTAAGAATCTCTCACAGGATGCTCCTCATTTTGTGATGGTTCATTTTTTCCCTTCCAAGATAAAAAGAAGGTGCAGATCCATAGAAGCAGGAACCAGGGTTTCTAAATGGTTTGGATTCAGGTGTTTGCCAGCATTCGCCGTTTCAAAATGACAACTTAATGACTATGGAGAGAACAATTAAAGTGCGCTAAAACTCTCCTGGAGAAAAAGAGGGAAAAAAAAGAGAGATTCACTTCTGAATCAGATACACAGAGATAGTGAGAAAAATAAGGCTGAACAGGACCTCAGGATGTTAATCTCGGGATTCTTAATCTCACCCTCACCTCCAACTAGAGTAGGTCAAAGAGAAAAGTTTGCTACTTCCATTCAATGGAGTCGATCAGAGTGTTCAAAGCACTTGAAATAACAAGCAGCTAAATAATACAGCATAAGTCAATCGGTGGAATATTAAAAACTGCACTGGAGGCTGCACGGCCAAGGAGGAGCACGATTGCCTCCCTGCTTGCTGAACCAAGGGAGACGACAGCCAGCGCTGTGCACAAAGGCAGGACTCATTCGTAAGGGCTGTGCATGCATTCCCAAAACAAAATTTCTTCTAAAAACATAGTATCGCTCAAAGCATGGCCAGCACCTCACCCTGCACTGCTGCAATCAGTCAGGCGCCTTCCGCTAACATTCACAGAAAGACAGGACATGGAAAACAAACTTCTCATTACATCTTGAGAAGATGAGTACAAACCGTAAGACACTTCCTCAAGACATCTTATGGAAAGCAGAGAATTGCAAACAGATTGTAGTAGCAGGAAAGCAACAGAAAAGCAAAATTTTTAAGTTTAAATGAGGAAATAAAAGCTACGTAGCTCATAACAGCAACGGCTAGATTAAGAACAAGTTACAAGATGTTTGCATGCTGTTAAATTGCAAACCTTCAAGCTCATTAGATATACTGGGTTACCATAAGACAACTGCTACTGCTGCAGTGGGCAGGTAGAACCAAAGAAGGGGCTGTTCCTGCCTTGGGGTAAATGAGCACAGAGGGGTGTCCAGGCTGCTGAACAGAGAGACGGGAAGGCAGGAGCCAACAATAATGCTGGTGGAACAAAGAGGAGCAAAGGACTTGCAGCAAGTTGAAGATCAGAGTCACGGTGAACAGGAGTCCTTGAGAAACCCCAGGAGAAACAGTAAGCAGTTAATAGAGACCAGAGAGCCACTGGAAATTAGTAAGTACTGAAAAGAAAGTGCCTGCACACACGGATGACAGGAGGAGCCTCATTTTTCAAAGTTTTCCTTTATTTTTTCTTGTCCTCAAGACGTCGGTCATCTCACAACCTAAAAAATGAACGTTCGCTCACCTTTCTCCTTTTCATGTTGAAGTGTTAACTTACCCCGTCTCATCATTACATGCGTGCATAGCAAAAAGCTGGTCTCGGGCGTATCCTCACCAACCCCATTCCCAAGCTGCACGGATACACAGAATGAACGATGGAGTGACGCACTGCAGTCTGCCATACTCAGGGATCCCTGAAGAGCGAGGGTCCGTATTGACTCACGGAGATTTAGCACTGAAGAATGAAACCACCCCGCACTCTCTGCACTTCTGACCAAGGTCAACAGTTTTCCTTCCTCATTTGAGATATCGTTCTGAGCGTACAACATTATCACCACCTTACCAATCTTCCTGTTATCCTTGTTGATATTGATGGGAATAAATACTCTAAAACTAACACAGATTCTTGATCTTAATCCCTATTAATTGAAACACCACCTTATCTACAACCTGTTTGACAGTGTGGAGGGAAATCCCTCAATGTGTCTGAAAAGCTGCTTCTACTTTCTTTTTTTTTACAAGAGAGATTATCGATCTTCAATTATTTGTCAATATCCTGAATGGTGGAAAATGCAGCTCTACACATTTCAATGTCAATTCAATGCTCAATGTCAAGGGAATGGTCCATTTTAAGCTCACTCATTCCCACCTATTTATGTTTCTTCAAAGAGAAGGTGACAGACAGAACCTTTTGGAGTTAGGCATTCTGTGATGAAAGAAATGGATTATCACTTTCTGTGTGATCATATCTATTTTATGTCTAAGCTGCACCTGACCTGCCATGCCCCAAGACACCATGAACCAGTGCTCTTCTCCTTCATCTCTTTGCACAAAGTGCAAACCACGGATAATTATAAAATCAGGACGTGCTGGAGAATAAAGCATTTTAGGAGGGGAGGAAAAAACATTAGGAAAATGCATGTGCCCAACATATCCTCAAACACATCCTCCTTTTTAGTATACATGCTGCATCAGAGCCCATAGAATTCCTTGTGGTAACACTGATGATTTCAGCCAGATCATCAAAACAGATTCTTTCGCCCTAAGAAGAGGGATGACTCTCAGGGTGAAAGGACATAATGCAAAAAGAACAAATCCAGCTTGGCCATCAGAACTGAATTAGCTATTACATTGGAAAGGCTCAGTGCTGAAAAGACAGACTGTAAAAACATGAATTGCTTTAGGCTGAAACAGCAGGAAATCAACACCCATCACCACCACAGAAAATCACCTGTATTTCCAGTGCCACTGTGCCAAAAGATCTAGTACAATGGATCACAAAGATCCTCAATCTTACCAGAACTGAGGCGAAAAAACACTCAAATCCACTCCTGTAGAATAAGTTTATAGTAAGATACAACATTGCATATCCCCTTCAGTCATCCAGACTTCATAACAACCACGTCAGCACTGCTCCAGGCAGCACAATGAAACAGTTTGCAGTTCAATCTCTTGTAAAGAAAAATTTATTTGGCCTACATATTGAATACAGATCTGAGGCCTAGGAGCTCTTCGTTTCCCAATAAACCCTCTGAAGTCAACAGCTTTTCTTCTTCATTTGAGATACTTTTCCAAGCACCTAACATCATCAGTCCCCGACCAAGCCCTGAAGGGATCAAGAAGGCCAAACTATTATAACTTCTCAAGCTACATTCCCTTTTGGCTCCATGAGATTACTACTTCAAGGCTGCAAGCTCTCAGAGTTCCCTGTAAAAGGAAAATAAGTTATTCCATACAATTCACTTCCCATCTACTCCCTTTTCCAAGATCAGAGAAGAATCTTTAGACCTAGCCAGCCACCCCTCTTGAAATAGTCTGTTATGAGTACAAACAGCAGCCATTCTCTGTCAATATAATTACTAAGATCCTTTACTTATGGCTATAGCAGGTAGCAAATACAAAGCAGAAATTTGCCCTTCCCCATAATCCTCCTGACTTACTTCTGTCAGTCTGTCCCTTTCTCCAGGGATCTCCACTCTTGCTTCCTGGGCAATTACTCTTCCAGGCTATTAAAGCAGAAGGTGACTAACTGTACACCTATCACCATATTCAAGTCCTGGAATCTAACATGTCAGATTAATTAAAAAGGTGAGGAAAACAGAAAAACAGAAAACATTTCAAAATAAAACAAATAAAAACAGAGGAAAGGGGGCCCTTTTGGCTAAGAGACGATTAACTAGTGAAAAGTTGCTTTTAACTGAATGTGCAGATGAGAAGCCTGGACTTATTTAGACTTCCACAAGCCTGGTGCCTCAAGCATCAGTGAGTTTGCTTGTTCTCTATGCAAGATTCCACATCAATTTCAAATCAAAGCTAGCCTCTCAAAGCCTTTGCATTAGGAAGATTCATAAGACTTTCAAAAAAAAAAAATCTTTTCATTACAAGACAGAATTACATATAGACTGTTTAGGACATCCTCATTTTTTCCATCAGGTATGTTACATCCATTCTGAATCAAAAACTCTCTTTACCAAACTTTAATTCTGAAGGCCCACCAAAGAATCTACCCTTGTCCATCTTCTTCCAAGCAAAAGTAGCTAAACCAATATGCTTTTGTCATTCATCAGACCTATGAAAATAAATACATAAATAAATGTGAACATCAAAATGTGGTAACTGCTAATTATTAGGCCACATCCTCAAGCAGAAATATGTTGCCCAAGTACACTCAAGTGAAGCAAAAAAAGCCACTGTAACTGCTTACCTATACGGATGCGAAACTGGAGATCCTTTAGCATAAAGTTTACTCTTGACACAAGACTAACTTCAAGTGTTCCGTATCACGTGCTTACTGGGCATAGGCAGTAGGAACCACAAGAATTACTTGAAACATCAACAGTTATACTACCACTGCTGCTGCATTTTAATATCCTAATCTTAATCGAATGGCATTCAGGAACATGAGGTAAATTGCATTTACATAAGTCAATTGATTTACAGAAGAATAAACAATTATAATGGCAGCTCTTTTCTTACATTTCAGCTATATTAAGTAGTAACTTCAGAAGGCCACCATCATAATTTGCAATGCAAAAATAAGTAATTCAATTTTCTTAATTAAAAACATCTATTTTCAATCCTAATGCTTAATTTTGTTTTTAGAAAGACCTTAAAATGAAGCTTTGCTTAGTTTAGAAAAATATAACTTTACAAGTCACAAAAAGTCAGTATCAACAAGGATTTCTTAAAAATACAGCAAGGATCAACCATCCGTGTGGAGAAGCGTCACTCCACGAGTGCCAAACTTTTCATAACAAGAAAACATTTATTACAACAGAATATTACAAGCAACTAGTTTCAATGATCAAGGAATAAAATTTTACAGAACTGCAAATGTGGTTGCAGATCATGAACTGACAGACATTCCAAGTTTATAAACACTTTTTTTTAAGCACACTTAACAGTAGTTTCCAGTTGGCTTTATTTGCCACCAAATATGGTATATTTATCCAAACAAAAGCATGTACATTCAGTATAAAACATTTTGAGCAACAGTTACAGTCCAGTTCCCATTCACAGTATTTTTAGTGCAATGCACTAACAGGGCCAAGTATTTCTCTATCCATAAAAGTATTTTTACTCCTGATCTTGTGATCAACATTTTTAAGATATATTTTATACAAAAGTATATATGAACATGAGGCACCTCCCTAAGTAAGGGAGTGAACCTATATAAAAAACATGTTATTTCTTTTGATGTACAGTACCGTTCAAATTGTAGCAATTTGACACAAATCACTAAACATTTTCTAAAAAGTAAAAAATAAAAACACCCCCCCAAACCATTAATGCATGAAACCTGCCAAGAATTTCATAATGGTAGGTATACATGCAACTGTTTTACTAAAATCCTGATTAAACGATAAAAAAAAAAAAAAAAAAAANAAAAAAAAAAAAAAAAAAAAAGAAAGGATCTAAAACATTTTCCAAGTTATACAAAGTCAAGTGCTACCTACAGTGGTCATTTACGATCTTGAGAGAAAAAATTATTTTGTGTTTCTCCCAAACTAGCCTCCCTTTTTAATTAATATTTAATGAAATAAACTAACTTTTTAAGTGGTTGTGCACAGATTGTCTGTCTATAATACACATCAGCAAATATTCACTACCTTCATATTAACATTAGTGTGTTGATCTTTCAAAAAATAAACTGAAAAAATAAACTGCAACTATCATTAAAGTGCTTGTGTATTTTTTTTTAATATAAAAATTAAAGAATAGAGGAATGTGAGTACTCTCGTAAACTTCATGGATGTTTACAACAATTGTCCTATGAACCACATATGGAAACAGAAATTGAAATCTTTGAATCAACTTCAGTACAGTGGAATTCAGAATGCCTCAAAACTGGGAAATTAGTCAGTAGGAACAAACAGATGTTATGGCAAATACTAATAATTAGTACAATTCAGCCAATATACACTACATTGTTTGCTCTTATACATTCATTTGCAATATATTTAAAACAGTACATAACACAACATTTGCCAAAGTAGGATATAACAAAAAAGTTACAGCTGCTCATCGTTTAGCAGTATTAGGGAGAGTCAGTATGCACGACGAGTTCTCTGAAGATGCCTTCCTAAATAAGAAATAAAAGCCTTCTTCCAAAGATGCTGTTTGTTAAGTTGCCTCTGTTTTTGTTTTTATTTTTTTTTCTTTTTTCTTTTTCAAGTTCAGAAAGTTCTTTCTGCACTGGGTCAAACCTCAGCTGCACAGAGATACATACAGTGAACAGCTAAGCTAGAAGCACAGGTGAATTCAACTTAACTACTTCAGAGTGTTTGGTGGTGAGGCATTGTCTACAACCATTAGTCAGAATGGTTATTAATCTAGGAAGAAAGTAACAGTTTATGAAAATATTTCCTCCTTACAGTACCATTAGCAAGACATTGGTGGTTCCAACACCAAATTAAAGTCTTTTCACTCAAATGAACTTCAAACTTTCCGAACATCACTTGAACCTATCTGAGGAGAAATGGGAATAAATTAATACTCTGAGTTTACCAAGCTAATTCTGTTTTAAGTTAAACAACATAATAACTTACATGTGAGGTTAGTTTTTTGTTTCATGATCAAAATACAAAGCTCACTTTTCCTCTTAAATTCATTATAATCCAGCTCATCTCATTTTTAGAAGTTCCACCCCCTTTAGCCAAGGCTTGTCACCAAGTCTTCAAATATCAGATTATGTTTTAAAAACACAACTAGGTGGTAATTATCTTCTGGAAGACTACACTTCAGAGCAGAAATACAGAACAAGGCACATATGCTTGGTTTTCTTTTCATCAAATATGTTATAAGGATATTTCTGAATAAGAGTTTGTAATCATTCTTATCAATAGCACTAATTTCTCCATTTTAATTTTTTATATTATCCCCAGTCCTTTAGGAAGCAACTGGTCATTTTGAGAAACAAAATGACTATTTTCTTTCTTAAAAAGGTTCTTCTAAAAAAATTTTAAAAAATCTTTAACATGAAGGGTATGAAAAATAGACACACTATAAATACAACTCATCCATCTGTAAAAAATTCCCAGAATACCCTATCAGCAGAAGACTAGAAAGCTCTGGGCCAGACTTTTATGCATATTAGCTTTAAGGCAAAAATTCTTGATGAGAATTAATTACTTAGAACATGTAAACAGAAGTTCTGTTTACACATATAAAGACTAAAAGAATCAAGCCCTAATTTAATGACTTTAAAGTGGTCACAGGCACCTAACTCAAACTGATTTAATCCATTCTATGGCCTTTTGTCCACAGGACACAGGTACACATTACGATTTTAAAAAAAAAAAAAAAAAGCATCACCTCTAGGATTTCTGCATCTTACAGAGATGCTCATGAACAGTGCTCAGACCAGATAAACACACTGTTAATTCTACTATTTTAGGAATGAACTGTATTAGCTTCATTACAATAAATACCTCAAATCAATTTTAAAAGAGTTTATTTGGGACAGCTTAACTACATTTTATTTCCGCCTCCTCAAAGACAAATTCTGAAAATAACTCTTTTCCAAATCACTTAAAAAAAAAAAAAAAGCCTAACATCTACCTTAGTACAAAAGCTGCTAAACCATTACATCTATGGAAGAGTTTGCTTTTAGCAACAAATCAACAACAGCACAAGAAAGGTGGTAGTTTTGTTTTCCCTAAGAAAAAAATACAAAAAGGATAAAACACTATTTTTTCCTCACCAGACAACGGCTTTAGATCTTGTACTTCTGCCTTTGGTTTTATTTTCTTCAGGTGAGTGAGACACATTTGCCTTGTGGGTTTTCTTATGATGTTCTAGAAAAGTCTTTCTGGCAAACGCTTTCCCACATTTATTGCATCGATGAAGAGAAAAGTTTTTTGTTACTTTTACTTCAATACCAACATCAGCTCCTTCATACTTTTTATTGGGTGAATTAGAGGTGACATCTTGTTTGGAACCAATCTGTTTTGTTTCATCCCTCTGAGGGCCTCTTTTTGTCACCTTGTTTAGAACAAGATCAATTGGCTTTTTTATTGCTCTAATTTCTAAGCTTGCAGTTATTTTCCCAAGGTAGCGTGGTGACTTTTTATGAACTACAGTTATATGCCTTATCACATCACGCTTACGACGCGTTTCGTAAGAGCAGAGGGGACACCTGTAGTATTTAACATAAATGTTATTTCCGTCTGTGTGCAGTTCAATGTGTTTTGTCAAGTTCTGCTTAGAAGTAAATTGGCGTTTACAGAGTTTACAGTAAAGCTGCTTGAAGTCAAAGCCAGCTGAAAGTTTTGGCTTCCTGGTTTTTTGCTGGCCACCTGCAGCAGATGCATTGGTTGATTTAGAGGTCGATTTAGCGATTGATTTAGAGTTTGATTTAGTGGTTGATTTAGAGCTCGATTTAGGGTTTTCAGAGTCCTGTTTAACTTTATTTTTCTGTGCTGACGGAGTGCTCTTTTTCTCATTTGAATGATTTGTTCCCTTTAATTCATTCTGTGGAGAAAGGGCAATGGAAGGGGGTGAAGGTTCTACACAGTCTGCTGGTTCAACTTTTACTTTTATTTCAGTGCCATTGGCAGTATTGTTGGGTCCTTTCTCTCTTTTCGAGTTCTTTCCAGAAAGAGTTATCTTGTGAACAATTTGCATGTGCCTTTTAAGCATTATTTGGGAACTATATTTTCTCTTGCACAGAAGGCATTTGCATGCAGTTAAATTGTATTCAGCCTTTGAGGACGACTTTTGTTTGCGGGTCTTAAAAGATTTTTTAGCAGAAACTGTATCCAAGAACAAAGGTTGCCCCGGCTTTGTAGCTATATCAGGAGTAATGGAATCCCTTCTTAATCCTCTATGAACTTCATCAAAATGCCTCCTTACATTGGCTTTTGTAGCAAATGATTTATAACATACAGGGCAACTTCTACCTAATGTTACAAGAACATTCTTATTTCTTCCTCTTACTGAGCACTGATTTTGTTTCTTTTTTGTTTCAATGTACTTCTTTAGCTCTTCCATCTTTTTTTTGTGTACTTTCCTAATGTGCCGGCGTACGCTGCGTCTGGAATGAAATTCTTTCCTACAAAGGCAACAAATCAACTGGTGGCCAAAATCAGAGTTATCGGAAGAGTCCAACTCAGGATTTGCTGCTGGAGGTTGTTCTTCAGAAGCAGGTTGCACCTTGTTTGTGACAGGATCAGCAGGAGGTAATTCTGATGTTTCCCCAACTGGAGATGGAGATGGGGTTGAAACAGTGTTGGGCTGCTCAGTGCTGGGTTCCTGTATTTGTACTGGAGCCTGATCAGTACTGCTAATTTCTGTGCTCTCATCTGGGCTATCAGTCACTGATACGTACTGAAATACGGCATTTTGATTAGTTTCTATAGGTTCTAGTTTAATTATATATTCTTGCTTGTCTACTCTTGGATAGATTGCTTCCAGGAGATCATTTATGGCTTGGCTTTGTTTATCGTTTATATCTGGCAGGTCTGGAAAAAAAAATATTTTAAAATGAACTGAAGTTTCAAACTATTTCAATTTTACACATTTCAAAGTGTACTTTCACTGTCAAAAAACCAACCATATTTGCAGAAGTCATTCACTTTAAATATTTATCTGGTTATAGGTTGAAGAAATACTGCTTAGTCTAACAATTGAACTACTAAATCAAACTGGATCTGTTTTGACTAGTGAAATAACTTTCATCACATCAGAATTAGACATGAGTATGTGTCCTTTTCAATAACAGCCAACAGAAGAAATAGCATCCTTGTAGCATTCTCACATCAAAGCCACCTGAAGTAAAACTTTGCCTCAAATTAAACTGTTTTCTAAAACAGTTTCTATACCAGCTATACAGACTACTTTATACATACATGTGTATGTATATAGAGACAGACTAGACTTATCCATAATTTTTTAACCAAGTGCTTCCTTCAATTGTATACTACCTTCTCATACAGAAGACATCTCAAAAATGCCCTAGCAAACAATCATTTTCTACCATAGGGACTCTAGAATTTTTATTCCAATCTGTTGTTCACCATCTTTCAATTTTGATAATTTGAAAACAAACAAAAACAAAACACCAACTTACATACTTGCACGTTATTCCATAAGTTTCATACTCAAAATTAATTAAAAACAGTCTTCATACAGTTTTTTTGAGTACCTAATGTTATTTTCTTTCTTTGCACTCTTTCTAGTCAAAAATGAAACACAAAAGCTAATCAAACAAATAAAAGACAGCCAGAACACCAGGAACTGACTGGAGATCTTTATTTAGAGTGGGGCTTATTTTGCTTAGAAATGTGTATATCCAAGTGAGACATCATTAAGAATACAGCTCATCCCTTACATCTGAGAAGCTCTATGACGATGCAACTAGTCAAGCACATCAAATTTAAGGGAGAAGCCACTACTAGTCTTTTCACTTTCATCTCCTTTAAAATACTTGCCAACAAACAACTGGAAAAAAATTTAAATAAATCTCTGTAATTTTAACTTTTCAAGGAAGAAGGCATTATTCAAGAAAAAGTCCTCCTTGAACCTAAAAGTATCCAGTCAGAAAGGGATCAAGATAATCAGAAAGTTCCACTAAATATTTTCAAATGTTGGCACATTCCCAAATTAATCAGCTTTTCACAGACAAAGATTAACAAAATATCATCACTAAAAATTAGAAGACTTTTGCATATATCATTTTCCATTAAAATATACTTATTTAAGAATTTCCCCATAATGTAAATTACTTGCTAATAATAGAAACATCTAATTTCTATAAAGAAGGAAGTGGACTAGACATGATTGTACACAGGGCCCAAGAATATCTTAAAGCGGGGTCAGGTGAGGTAAGAAGGTGGGAAAAGAGATAGGATTATTGAAATTCCAGCCCTTGCAAAAAAGGAGACACCTTTTACTCTGTTTCATAATGAGTTAAGACTGAAGGACTGCATCCAGGGTATGGATCCTTTCTTCAAGTACAGACAGTGATGCAGATTCATCTTAGTGATTTTATAGGATCCAGCTGAAGTCCCACAGAGTCATCCTAAAACCTTGTCAGGCCAAGCTTTTCTGTGACAAAAAGCTCTTTCCAAGCTCTTTGGCATACTTTTCAGGATCTTTTGTAACAAAGAAGGAAAATAAAACAAAGGAAAAGGGGCAGAAGGGATAAAAAGTGCTACCAGTGCCACCCTTCATTAAAAGGTTGGATCTATAGACCAACTGCCAAATTGTGTCACTGAGGAGTCCTGGTTGCTGTTGCCATATTGAAGTCCATACCGCTCCTTCTTTATAGGCACAAAAGTGATCTATATCTCTTATTATCAATATTTAATTCTGCTCTATTATTTCTTGATTTTGTTTCTGGTCTGTCTTCATAAACAGTACGTAAAGCTAAGTTTCTCACTTTTAGATACATATATGAAGTATTTCATCAAGCAAAACTTACTGTCATCCATCTGAAGGCTTGGAGGACAATAAAACTTCTTATGAGTAATTAAATTTGGTAATCCTCTGAAGAGACTTCGGCACAATTTACATTCAAATATGGTGTCCACATCTTTTAACAAGATGTGTTTGAGTTGTTTAGTCCCTGTAACAAAAAAGAAAAAAAGTTACACTGTTTTCTGTTCATCTACTAGATCACATCATCCCATAATGTCATCTTAAAACATTTCTACTTTTAACATAGTGTTTTATCCTCTGTTAGTTCTCCTTCATTGTACTGCAAGTTTACTAGATATGCTCCGAGTTGAGCTGTAGGAAAACAAGCCTAGGTTTAAAAAAGGCAATACAAAACACAAGAACTATAAACAGTGAATTATAAACAGTATGAAGATATATGATCAAAACCAACTGCTAACATCAGTATGGCTGTTCAACTAAAGTAAGAACAACAACCTAACAACCTACAACTACCTAATAAAAAAGAAAAAAAAAAAAGAAGTCATGCAAGCATCTAAATAATTTTGCAGCATTTTTCCTTAAAACTCCTCCATCAGTACCAAAAAAGCAAGATACATACAGCTATTTTGTGTAAAAGTAGCACCAGGTAAAGCAAAAAGCTACAGAGCACACAATAAATGTACAGAGAATAAGGAATGGGCCAAGATTCATGTTATTACATTCAGGTAGCTGACCCAATATCACAGTGGCTATGCTGATTAAAAATGCCTACAGTTATTAACAATGGATTGCTACTCCAAATAGGAAAGAAACCAAAATCAGTGATTTTCTCTACCTTTTTTTTTTTTTACCTAACAGAATAAGTTAAACTGGTCAAACTAACAGAAACATGAGGGACTGGACCAAGAACAAATAATATCACAATCAGAAAACTGAATTAGAAAAACAGCATCAATATATTCTTCAAGTTAAAACAGAGCAAGGAGTTCAAGCTTTATGAGGAAAGTCTGTATAAAGTCAGAAGATTTCCTTTTAAAGTTCAAACTCCAAGTTGCATTACAAAATTATTTCAGAGATGAGACCTTTTCAAGTACGAATAGATTTCAGAATACCTAGTAGTTCTGCAACATAAGTGGTCCTTAGCACAGCAAGTTTTTATTTCCTGGTGTAATAATACTTCTAAAACTTTTTTTAGAAGTGAGTTTTGGCAAAGCATGGTGCCTTGCTGTACTTCTATAGTCACTTAAAACTAGGGACCAAACTTGACTCTGAGGCTTTCTTCCAGTTTCTCCCTCTGCCCGTGACTTCCCTGGGTCAAAGCCCTAGACTCCTGCTTCTTCTTCCCATTGCTCTTTCCTCAAATGTTACCAGGCTCACTTTCACCTGACCTGCATTTTACAGGCAACTCAGGTTATGAAGTTTTTTACCCACTACTTCGTAATTTGATAATCCACATTCGAATAAAATCACAAAAGAAAATTCAGCTGAACAAAACTGACAATGACCTGTGTAGACAAAATCCCTGTGAATTACCAAATTGCAATGCAAATAAAAAGTCCTCAAATGTGCTACCTGCACAAAAGCTAAAACAAAATTTGACCAGTGCTTCTGATGCACATTGTAACTACAAATCTGTCTCCCAAATAAAGAAAAACAATTGTCTATTTCATAGATGACATTTTTCCCACTCCAGGGACACACAAGTCCATTAATAACTCACTCTCTTCGTTGTTGCTGACAGCACTCAGCAATTAAGTCTTCTTTCCCTTCAGAACTTTGTCTAATACAAATTACTGAGATTAAGAATACTGCTTGAAATTTAAGGACTAATGACTCACTGAAGGTCCAACTAGATGACACAGCAGTGTCCCCCCTGGCTTCAAACCCTTTTCAACTGTGAAACTTGTAAGTAGGATGGAAATTGACCTGAGCAGGAGTAAAACGACTATGTGAAGTTACACTGTAAAGCTTTGGAAACCTCGGGAAACAAAAGACATTTAGAGACATCTACTGCTTTTGTTGACACATTAGAGGAAAAAAAGTATCTTCCTATCCTTCACCAATGGTGAGCCCTGTCAATCAGCAGTTAGTT
This sequence comes from Eudromia elegans, assembly GCA_003342815.1. Classification (NCBI taxonomy): domain Eukaryota; kingdom Metazoa; phylum Chordata; class Aves; order Tinamiformes; family Tinamidae; genus Eudromia; species Eudromia elegans. Next base: position 14,406,780 of record PTEX01000001.1, on the reverse strand, counting down.
TTCTCACCAGGCTATACTGCCTCCAGCTTACTGAAAACATGTTTTGTAGCTACATCTACTATTGGCAAGTGATACTTTGTCAATTTTTTTAATTGATGAAGCAAGAAGTAAATGATGAAGCTAGAATAAGAAACCATCTGTTTTCTTATATACTAGCATCACATTCTATAGCAAAAGTACAGAACTCATATTATCAATTTATTGTAGAATATTACTATACTACAGCATATTTTAGTACTTATACTAGTATATATTAGTACTTTCTAAAAATGTTAAATTCAAAATACAAAGAACATTCTGGTTTTAATCTCTCTTTCTTTAAAGAATTTCTAGAAGAATCAAAATTGTTTCTTTCCATAATGAAACACTGCTTGTTCAGAAGTAGCCAGTAATATCTTGGTGTAAGTCCTTTCACTTTCTGTCCAACTTCCCTGCAACAGATCAGGTGACAAAGTTTTGGCAAAGCAAACTATCAATTTATCACACAAAGGCAAGGAAAATCTGGAAATAGCCCAAAGACAGAGATTTCATCACAAACAACAGAGGTTTCGTTAACCTGCTTCAAGTGAAAGAAGTCTGCCACACATTTGAGCCCCTTGGGCAATTTCATCCAAACACCCTCACTTCTTATACAATGGAATACTGATGATGGATCTCACATTGTTTTCCTTCTTGTATTAAGCCATCAAATGCAAGTGAAGGACAAATAGAATACTGTGCCCCCTTTTAAGAATCAATCCAGGTATACATCCTGACACATATGGTTTATACAGAAAACACATACTTATTCCCTTTTTTTGAACTGCTGTACAGAAGATTTATTCACATGAAGACTCACTTTACCTACCACTTCACCTTCTGTTTCAGACAGAAGACTATCCAGCAGGAGCTGTGTCTTCACTACATCATATGAAAATTATTAAAAGGAACAACACTCAATAGCAAAATCCTGTGTTTACTTTGCAGCTATGTAGAAAGTTAAATATTGAATATAAAAATATAAAATGTAAAACTCTTAAAAAAGATAACAATATTTTTAAGGAAACATGATATACCATATCTGCTTGGCATAGAATGATATAATAAAAGCCATACCTGATCGAAAACACTCAATGATTTGTTGAATGCCAGATTTTGATGTTTGTAGAGGCTGCTGTAATAATGGAGGATCACCAGGTTCCAACATATCCACTGAAATACATGAAAAACAATCAGACATGAAAGAAAAATTAGGAGATTTTCATTAAGTTACAGACTTTCTGTGCATGCAACAAGCTGTCTAAACTACGGTAAAGATTGTGTTACTCAAATTCATCAACAACTAAATTAAAAAGCATCAGATAAATTGACAAATTTTTCAACCATGTTAACGTTTGATGGTACTTCTTGAACGTAGTTTTAACAGCAAAAATATTTTAACACTATATATGAAGATATTACATATAAAGTTATAGATATAAAAAAATTATAACAGCTGTTTGTATTACATGCAATTTAGGTATGCCAGTGTTTTGTTCTGCTCAATGCTACCTTTGGATCTGAATTCAGTTTCAAGTATGCACTGACAATGCTGGAATCACACAGGTACACTGTGAAGATGCACTGAATTTGATAGCTCCTTTCTGCATATATGTTTTGTTGTGTTTGAATGATGAAAGTCAAGTAGATAGACTGAGGAAATACTTCAATTGCTCATCAAAAGTATGTAACAATCTGTTTCGCAGCTACTAGAACCACATTCCAAAAGTACTTCAAGGAAACTGCTGAGGTTATATCCTTTTTCCTAAATTCCATTGCACACTGCAATCGTTGTAAAGTTTATTTATTGATCCAGGTAATTACTAGTTATAGCAGCAGTTATTTACAGAGAAATCCATAATAATTATCCATATAGAAATTAATAAACATATATCAATGTAATGTTTTCCTTCCCCAGAAGGAAAACCACACTTAAATGAATATGAGCACTTATTCAAGAAAGTGTTTGAAAATCATTAGTCGGGTCATCTTGTTTTGTACTTCATGAATTGTCTCCTACTATTTTTGGTTATTTTTAATCCCATTGTAAAATTTCCATTCCAAAACAAGGCACTATGCATCTCTAAAAATAATAATTTCAATAAAGAGCCATAGCAGTAGACACAGAATAAAACTATTTACAGACACTAAGAGCAAATAGATTAAACACATTTTGACAGCAGTGTCGTCTAAAAGATGTGAGATTATATATATATATATAAAAAAAGTCAGAAAAAGTCTAAGAAGAGACAACAGACAGAACATTCCACCTAACTATGCTGGCCCCACAATATACTATTATATATACAAATACGTAACAACCATTACAAATCAGCTAATCGTTTGGGGATCTCTAACACAATGACATATTGTATTCTGCGAGCCCCCTCCCCTTTCCTCAAAATAGTGTATTTTGGTTGGTATGCTCCTCCTGAAACGCATGCGCAACACCCACTGACACCCAGGGGAGTGATTCGTGTGAAGCAGACATGACACATGGTTAGTACTTTAAGGCCAGAAAAGTAGTTTAGCCCATCTTTTAAACACGTGAGAACAACTCAAAAGCATTTAAACACAGAGAAATGTTTCTACTAGCTGCCCAATGCCTATTCTCAAACCGCACTGATTTCAAAGTGTATTATCAAAGTTACCAGGCCCATGCTTTCCTCTATCAATGCCTCTATTAATTCCAAAAAAAATACAATGCCTTTCTTCTCAAAACAAAAATACAAGCCTCCAAACAATAAACCCTACACCAAGGCAACAAAAGGGGCAAAACAACAGGAAACAAGTTTCCTTTTGGGTTACCTATTGTTACAGTAGACAAAAATAAACAATAAATAAAATGCCAAGAAGACTGTACAAAGATGGATGAACCTTCATGGTCTGCATTACGCTTGCACAGATGACACTGCCCACGTCACACGGCAGCAAATGCAAACAGTGGCTACAGGGAGTTCAGTCATTCCTGTGCCCCTGTGAGCAGGGCCTTCGGGTTCATCAATACTTATGAGAAGGAAAGGTGTAACATTAACAACTTAAATAATGAATGAAGCAGGTGGCGGACATTTGCACAAATTCCAGAATATCACACTTTTTACAAGTAGAAACACCAGATGCTTTCAGGTAGCTTCCGGCCTCCCTCTGCTCACTGCATTCCTCTGCCCGGGGTTTCAGGGTTTGTTACACATTCCCCCAAAATGAGAAGTTATGGTGCTGAATAACTTAACACTACAGCCCTGAGTTATTTAAAAACACATCCAAAAAACAGGTTTGGGATTTTACTTTAAACCATCCACAGCTTTCACGGGCCGTGCGCGCTCGGGGGCGGCCAGAGGGGCGCAGAGCGGTACCTGGCTCGCAGCATCCATGGTGGTGGTGCTCAGTCTGACAGCACTTGTCCCGCAGAGGCATTTTCTGCGCGCCAAGACCCGCTTCCCTCCTACATCCAGCTGCCCGTTCCTGCTGGCGGGGGGGAAAGGAAAAAGAAAAGCACACGGAGAAGGGAGTGACTGTCACTTCCGAAGCGCGGGGGCCCTTTTGTTCGCGCCGCTCCCGCGCTCCGGCGGCTCCTCCGGCCCCGCGGGCCCCGCGCGGCCCCGGCCCCGCCGCAGGGCCC
>PTEX01000001.1:14287844-14402720 GCA_003342815.1 Eudromia elegans | reverse complement strand
CGGGGCGGATCGGACCGGACCGGCGCGGGGCGGCCCGCGCGGCACCTGCCGTGCCCGCCGCCGGGCCCCGAGCGGCTCCACGGCGAGGAGGAGCGGTGGGCGCCCTGGGCAGGGAAGCGCCCGTTTTCCTTGTGGCGATCTCCGTGCCAAAAGCCGCCGGCAAGGGCGATCGCAGCGGGGCAGCGGCGCGCGGCTTGTGCCGGAGCAACGGGAAGTGAGCAAGTGCTCACCCGTGTCGGGAAGGCCTCGGGAATCGCTGTGCGGGCGCGTAGCGCGGGACTGCCCGGCGAGCGTCGCGTTGCGTTGGGGAGGTCACGGGGAGAGGGAGACCCGGGTTCAGCAAACTGCAGCGCCAGGTCTGCGTGCTGTGTCCACCCGTACGCGGCTCTAGTGCTGCGTGTTGGATCAGACACTGGGAACGTCTGCTGTCGCCCACCACCAACCTGTTGACAGCACAGCTTTTAAAATAAAGGATTTCAAATTTCACCAATAATGTTCTGTTTTCAAAGCAGCAAGAGGCCACGTTTGAGCTACATACGTTCCATCCGAGTTTTCTTTAATGATTTTTAGGTATTTAAAGTATCAAGAGAGCAGTTAGACAGCCTAGTATTTTTACTATCAAATATAGCAAAAGTCAGTTCATGCTTTAGTGCTAGGCACCCAAACGGGTCTCTGAATATACTAAGAAGGGTTCTGTAGCGTCCTGAGCTTGGTTGTATTTTAGCTACAGGCAGGGAGAACCTTTAACTTCATCCAGCCATGTAGACACATTGAACTTGTACATTACACAAGTGGGGAACAAAGCACTTAGGTAGCTGACACTCATCCAAGAAGTGAAAGATTATGGAGAATTAACATTTCCCACCTTAAGGGAGAGGTGGTAGGGTCATTTTCCATCCTTGTTGATGCCACTGCAGAGCCACGGCACTGCTACAAATGCCAAAATAGTAACAGCGCCTTCACATCGTGGCTGTTTGCAAGGGGAACAGGAGGATTTGTTCTGTTACCTCTATTATTTTATAAAATGATCAAAAAGTGAGGAAGACAAAAGCAGACTGCGGATGATAAACACATCAGGAGAAGTTCAGAACCCTTCACCTGTATTTCCAGGGACCAAAGAATTAATAGAAGTTTTGTGTCTTTAGTGCTACCAGCTGGCACAAAAAGCAGAAAATTCCATTCTTCGTCCCTTGGTAAACTGTCAGCAAAGGCAACTGTTAATAACAAAAGTCTGCTAACCTTCATTGGTTTCTTACAATCCCAGACAGCATCTGTTTTAGTCTCAACAGGGAGATAAACGTCATGCATTTCCCAAAATAGTCATCCAAATGTCCGCTCCTGCGTTAGAAAAGTCTTGGTAAGGTGTCAAGGGCCCTTCAAAGACGGACTGCTTCATTTTGCCAATAATGGATACTCCTTTTTCGAACTCCACTGATAAAATCTAGTGGAAGTGCTTCAGTGCCAGCTTCTTTGTGAGGACAATGCTTGAAGATTTAAACAGTGAGAAGTGAAATTCAGTGAAATTCATACAGAATGAAGTGCTGGGAGACAAAGAGTGCCTGCCCAAATCAGTGGCAATATTTTTGCGCATTTGTAACCCACTGAAAGGTCTTTCAGGTGAGGCATATTTTAGCATGCTGGAGTCTTTGCTGAAATCTTTCAAAGTCGTTCAAAGGACCTTTGACAACCTTTAGAGTGCACAGGCTCTCACCCTGACAACTTTTGAAAAGCTCCAAAAATGGTGATCCCAAAACTTCTTTCGACTTCTGCAGTGTTTGACCACTCCCTAAGATTTGTTTTCCTTCTAATTTCCTCATATTGCATCTTTTCCTTCTGATATTCAACTTCTGAATAATGTATAGTTGGTTCCACCTTCTCAGTAACCCTCCTCACAAAGTCAGGGAGTGGAATATAGGAATTATATCCTCTCTTGCAATACGCTTAAAGCAAAGAAGCCTGTCTTGTTTGTTTGTTTGTTTGCTTGCTTGCTTTCCACACCTTGCATGAATATCAGTACCCTGTAACTTGTTTTAGGGCGAAGACCTCAGCTATTGTGTTTCTCAGATCATGTAGTTTATAATGTAACCAATTAGTAGTTGTGGGCAAGGAAAATGACCCAAGCTTTGACCAGTAAGATGGATCATAATGTGCAGAGCATCTCTGGAGCCCAATTCTGACAGTGACTGGCCCTTCTAGCTGAGAACTTTTGATTGAGAGGTCAGAGATCCCAGGAGAGTTTGCTTAGTAACAAACTGCTGCATCTCTTCATGTAAGAGGATAAATGAGGCCTAAGATCTATTTATGAGTATAATTGTTTAAATGAAGGGCTAGGAGACAGTGTTTCGTATCTGTGAAAAATGCACTCAGGTATTTCTCACATATGAAAGATAATTGGAATCTGTGGTTATACTATAAATTATTGTGTTTATAAATGGATTTTATAGATAGGACTGGGAAGGGGCTGCTTTGCAAAACCAGAATATATTTTTTTGTCTTCAACAGAAAAAGATTCAAAGAAACTAAAAGACATTTTTTAAAAGAAAGAAGTAATTCTTCACACAGTCTGTAATTAGCTTGTAGAACTGGCTGCCAAAAGAAACCATTATAGCAATAATTCATCCTCAAAAAGGTATCTATGTGAATAACAATAATATTTAGATCTAATATTAGATTGATGCTAGGTTCAGCTGAATGATCTTGCAGAAGTGAAATATTAAGAGAGTGTTTTAAATTTAAAAGTTTTCAATTCAGGATGAATAACCTCTGTAACAAAAAAATCTCACTGAATTAATAGTTTCATTATTCGCTCTGATACTGAACAAAAACATTACACTAATTGCGAATTTATGAGCTTAGGGCAATTACTGCTAATTATTAATTGATGCCTATGCCTAGGCAAAGAACCTGGTGAAGTCAGGAGTGTGGCTAAGCACGCCTCATTTGCACGTAGCTTTTGGGAGTGCTGTTAAGAGATGAATGTCAGTGAGGTGGCAGCAGTTCAGGTGTTAGCGCATCTACCAAGGTGCCGTCCTTAGGCAGCTCAGACTAACTGCAGTACAAGCTCCCACATCTCCTTGCCTGTTTTCTCTCTGGCATATTAACCCTCTCTTGACAACAGACAGTTCTTTACAATCAAATCATAAATTATAGAATCATAGAATGCTTAAGGTTGGAAGGAACCTCTAGAGGACATCTAGTCCAACCCCCCTGCACACGCAGGGTCCCCTAGAGCATGTGGCACAGGGTGATGTCCAGGCGGGTTTTGAAGATCTCCAGAGAAGGAGACTCCACCACCTCTCTGGGCAGCCTGTTCCAGGGCTCTGTCACCCTCACTGTTAAGAAGTTCTTTCTCAAGTTCCTGTGGAACTTCTGGAACTTCAATTTTTGGCCGTTTCCTCTAGTTCTATTGCTGGGTACCAATGAGAAGAGGCCGGCCCCATCCTCCCTCCCTTGAGGTACTTGTATACACTGATGAGGTCCCCTCTCAGCCTTCTCCAGGCTGAAGAGGCCCAGCTCTCTCAGCCTTTGCTCGTAGGGCAGATGTTCCAGGCCCCTCATCACCTTTGTAGCCCCGCACTGGACTCTCTGTAGCAGCTCCACATCCCTCTTGCACGGGGGAGCCCAGAACTGCACACAATACTGCAGATGTGACCTCACCAGGGCTGAGTAGACGTGCAGATTCACCTCCCTCGACCTGCTGGTGACGCTCTTCTTAAAGCACCCTGAAAAATACAAGTACAGCCAGTGCTGGCTTCATTACTGCTACCCCTTTCCACAGCACTCCTGGCCTCTGCTGCTGTGTTGTGTTCTCCAGGTTTGCCCGCTTTTGTCTTCAAACAGGGACAGGGGCTCAGATAATGATGAGCCTAACGTTTTCTTATGCATGCTGTCTTTTCCCTTGAACATGCCTGCTTATTTCTGCTAATAATATGACATTGAGGTCATTCATTTGACTTGTCAAATGAAGTTTACAAGTCCTGGAGATTCATAAAAAATACTCTTTAGTGATTATTTCTGTGCCATCTGTTTGTGAATCACAAGTTCCTTTTGGACCACAATATTTTCAAATTAGGACCTTTTTTTTCTTTTTCCCCCGGGAATTTGCCTACATATTTCTAAAAATAGTAACACACTTTCAGTATTCAAAACAACCTGTGGCAATAATTTACACAAAATTAAGTATGATGGATTTCTTTTTGTGTTAAGTATGCCTCCAGATAAATGGATCACCCACTACTTCCATACTAGTTTCTGTAAGAATCAGTGAATTGTCATTGGTGAATTATTCCTCCAGGAATTAGAGGAGAATCAACTATGCAATATTTCAACATACCAGTGTATTTAACATAAGAGCATTTATTCATGGCACTTACAATTTTGTTCTATCTCAGCTCAGCTGTCCTCTCTGTAGACTGGGAGTTCTAGTTCTTCCCTTGTGCAGACGCTAATCTAATCTTCCCTTGTGCAGACGCTGTTCTGCACTGTCTTCACTGTCCTCATCTGCACTTTGAGCGTATCGTTCTGCAAGTGGCAGTGCTCTGTCACTTATGAGAGGGACTCATTAGAAATGTTTATTGTATCCAATGACAATTTGCATAAGCTAAATCACATGTGCTGTCAAAATGTGCAAGATACTTCTGCATAGAACAAAGAGAAAGATGAAAATCCCATTGATTCATTTCCTGTAGGTCATAGACATTGAATACATTATTAGGGGATTTTTTTCAGTTTTGCTTTTACCCAGTTAATCTAGATATATCTAGATAGCTGGCAGACTTTTTAATAGCTTCACTGCTTATTCTTTGCCTTGTAGATGATAAGAAATTGGAGAGGGGGTTTTACACTGAGAATCGTTTTGCATTTTTCTGATTACATTTTTTAATTCTGCTGCTCAGTCATGATTAATGGCTTTGAGAAATCAAAAATTCCGGAGAATTTTTCTTATTTACTGGATTGTGTTGCAAAAATTTTAAAGAGTTTTCACAACAGGAGGTTGTTTGTTTTGTTTGTTTGTTTGTTTTGGTAGATGACATTGAAGCATCATCCCAGATAGTTTTGATAGTAGGTTTAGTGTCCACTGAGAGATTTTGTTCTGCCAAAGCACTGAGATGTTTTGTTCTGCCAAAGGGCTTGCAATAACACCTGCTGAGATGCCTTGCCATCTGTTTATACATCTCAGAACTGTGAGATTGCATTATCAAAACTTCTGCTTATACCTTCTGATCACTATGACATTTTTGCTGTATTTAAGTACACTTTGGATGAAGCAACTGACTTCAGAATCGTTTTCCCTAAGAAAAAAAAAATCTCAGCTGGGGTGAACTAATGCTTTGACCCATCGCTGGGCAGAGTTCAGTTTAGCAGAGGTGAAGGTAGAGTTGAATAAGCTGTGAAAATTCTCACCCGTAATATGAGCTAATCAAGCAGAGTCACAAATCAGAGTCACAAAATATGTCACTGCAAACACAGACATTCCAGCATTCCTTAACACATCACTCTCAGTTTATCTTACTGGCTTTCATGTAGCTTCACCTGTTGCCCTCACTGAAGGCGTTTTATGATGAACTGTACATTCATAAATTCCAGATTAGACAAATTTCAGGCACTGTCTGAGAGCAATTCAAATGAATCGTTTCAAGCATCTTAAGACATCTGGGAAGCTTGGATGTGTTTATGTCTGTATTTTTATGATGTCCAGATGCATAGGATCTGCACCAAGGATGTAGAAGACCTTAATTTCATATTTTTCACAATATTTGGGAAATGAAAACCCACTTCTTTCCAAGAATCTATCCTAAACTGCAGGCTCAAGACTCCTTTTGTTGAACAGATGCCTTGAGTTAATCATGAATGCAAGATATGGGTGTTAAAGAGAGATTAACAAGGACAGGCCGATTCTATTGAGAATACAATTAACTTGGGTAAGGGAAAATCAGCACTGAGTTCTGGTAGCAATTCCCAATACTGTTTATTTATTTATATCCAATGATGCTGAAATAAGCAATGAATAAACAGGTCTTTCAATCACAGACTCATTGACTTTCAGATGAAGAGGATCACTTAGATCATTCATTCTTAGGTCAATCACTCTGAAAATGTACATGAGAAGTTGCCTATGCAGTACAAATGAAACAGAATGTGAACTAATTCTCACCATGTAATTTATAGCCCAGTACAACTTGTTTACAGTATTCACTGGTTTAAACTGTATGTATTTATATGCATTATATTATTTTGAGGAATTAAAAAAATTAGCTGAATTATATTTGCATGAAATATTCATTTGCATAATTGCCAATCTAACAAGTGGCTGTATCTTTGTGCTCTGTTCCCCAATTAGCAGCAAGCTTCATTACCCTTTTGGGGTAAAAATAAACTGCTCTGTGTATTACTTTACACATAATTCATTTATTTACAAAATTAATAAAACTTATAATTAACCAGGCCTCTAATGGGGTCTAAATCCCTTCTATGTATTGCAATGGAATCCTAGAGACCGTAGCACAGGAAATGATTTACAACTCACCTCTCCCTTAGGAGACCTTTTTCGTTATTTGCTCCGCTTTTGTTTATTCCCAATTTATCCCTCAGCTTTGAAGGGTACAAAGAACCCTTTTAGAAATCATTTGTTGTGTATTTATGGATATTTGAAGAATTTGATTATACTTGGGATCTATCGAAATGGAGGAGAATGTGTCGAGATCCACGATTTGAAGCAGAAAGCAGCCCTTGTCAGGCTTGCTGGTTCACAAGGTGATCATGATTTGTACCATGTGTTTTGTTCATGGTTACACAGTGACCTGGCTTAACATAGAAGCATTAAAAATGTTCCACCCTAGAAGTTACTATATCGCAGTTGATTACAGCACTGCCTAGGCAAACATGAGCTGGTGGTTCAGTCCCTGGCAGAGATACACAGGGACTGGAATCAATCTTTCCCATTTCAGTGCTTTTCCTGCCCAGCAGAAGTGTTAGACAACATACAGAGTGTACATACATTTTTGAGTGTAATTCTACATAAGTATTCTTTCCTTCTTACATTTTGTTCCATTCTACAGTTACCTAGCTGGGACAAAAATATATTTCTCAATGCACAAAGGTATTTAACAAAAAAAAAAAAAGCATCTAATCAAATCTATTAGGAAATATTAAATGTTGCTTACAGTATTATAAAATGAAATTTTATCTTCTTACCACATTCAGTTTTCATCCAATCCAGTGATTTTTTTTTTACACTGTACAGTCTTCCTATGGAATTAACATAAATTTAATTTATTTCATGTTCTGATCATTGACTAGTATACCTAATACAAAATATGAACAAAAAAAGGCAACACAGTGAGATGCATGCCTCTAGAAATGATTTAATCGAGACATATTTTAAGAATTTGGTTAAGATCTGTCCTAGAAAATGGTGGCGGGTACATCTAGATAAGAGGTTTGAGGCAGAATGCAGGCCCAGATTAGGTTGCTGATTCACAAGGTGATCATGTTCCGTACCGTAAAATGTATATAAAAACTATACCTATCTATGACGCTAATCAGGTTTGCAATCGGTATAAAACCTTAGCAGCAGCTGCTTTTTTTTTCCTTTTTTTTTTTTTTTTGTTGGATAATGACAAAAGATACAGAGGGAGGGCGAGAAGGCAGAAGAATGATTAATCCTTTCCATGCAAAGATAAACTTCTAAACTTGTCCCTAGCTGTGTTGCTGTGGGGAAGGTATTGAAGAAAACTAGACATATGTCCACATATGTGTGTGCATATTTGTGGAGCATTTGTGCAGCATTTGTGGAGTCTCCTTCTCTGGAGATCTTCCAAACCCACCTGGATGCCACCCTGTGCCATGTGCTCTAGGGGTCCCTGCTGGAGCAGAGGGTTGGACTAGATGATCTCTAGAGGTCCCGTCCAACCATAAAGATTCTGTGATTCTGTGGTATATGTATCATGCCCTCCTGTTGCTATAGCGTGGAAGATGGTGAAAGGCGTGTTTCTCTGTGTGTATATATATATGTGTGTATATATATGTATGTATGTGTATATATATGTGTATATATATATGTATGTATGTATATATATGTATATATGTATGTATGTGTATATATATGTATGTATACTTGTATAAGTGCACTCCTATAGGTATAAGAGGCGGTGAAAGACAGCAAAGTGTGGGAGGTAGTTTAGAGAAACAGGAAAGTGAGAGAAAAAGATGTGGGAGAAACATGGGAGAAGGAGAACGAAAAAGGCAGATTCATGGGAGAAGAATAAAACTGGGAAAGACATAGAAAAGGTTTAGCATGAAGGGAGGTAAAAAGGTGCAAGAGTTTAAAAATAATGCAACAAAACTGTCAGCAGGAAGTATAATAGAAAAGGGGAGGGAGAGGTAGAATGTGAGGAAGAAGTAAGAAATAGCAAGCAGTCTAGTTTCCTGTGGGTTTATGACTTGAAATGGTAATATCCTCTTTGTTGACCATTTTCTCAGCATTAGCAATAAAAGCAAGCAGGAAGTATAAAAACAAGCACCCAGTCCCTAGATCTAATCAGGGTAGCACTGTTTGACAAATCTAAAAATAGTCAGATTATTTCTGCTCAAATGGAAACTTTTTTTCCTGAGGTAATTTGTATATGTGTATGTGTCTGTTTATAAATCAAGTGATACAACACAAGACAATAACCAAATACAAACCTTGATTGGGAATTACTGATTTCATTAACAAAACTGCAAGATATTACTCAACATCAAGGAATAAATACAGTTGCTTCATGATATCTGATAGACAAACCCTGAGAACTGAAAAATTAAGAGAGATGAATTTCAGAAGTAACACTTCCTAAGAACAAGAGGTTGTAGAAATCCAGTGCATAAATAGCTAAATATAAGTAAGCTGATCTCTATAAAAATCTTGTATCATATGAAAAGTACCAGAAATTATAAATTATATGATAAATTGAAAGGAAAATGAAACACCACACAGCCTAATGAATATTGACATATGACTGATGACTGATTAGTCTGCATCAGTCTAATGCAGAGGAAGCTTTAATAGAATATTCCCTTTTTGGATGGAAATATAGAGGTAGCCTTTCTCCATACACTGCATATCCATGTAAATGAATGGAGATGAGTTCTGCTCTCTGGAAGAAGAGCTGGGCTCCATCTCCCCCATCTGGCTTCACTCAGCTTGTGAGGATGTCGTGGCTTTCAGGCTTGGACCACTCTCTCCAAATTTGTTGAAATTTTCAGGTAGGTTCCAAAGTCATTGCAAGACTCAACGGTCTGAAAGGATGTACAATTGAGTAAGTTTTGGTTTTTTAGGAAGTGAGGCTAAAGCCATAGGAATGCAAAAGGATATAGTAAGTAGCATAGTATAAGATTTATTAAAAGAGACAGTTGCTTGCGACAACATTAAAGCTAAACAAATCCTTTCAACTGCTTGATTAGATTTGCCTCTCTGATAGTAGTACACGGCAAATTTGATTTGGAGCAGAAGTCTTCCTTTGTACAGTGGAATGGCAAAATGAAGGACACTTTCATTAATACAAAGTTAATGACAATGAACTAATGCTAAAAATTGAGAGGTACAAAGCACAACACAAATCTGGAGAACAACTGTGCAACAAAAACGTTGTCCAGTGTCCAAAATCCATGAATGCATAAGAAAGATATCCACTGAAATATGAGGAATTAGAAGATGGAGAAGTAATGACAAAAATAGTATTTGTCAATAAGGAGGGATGGCAGTTATGTCAGAAGCAACACCATTTCAGCAGCCTGTATCCAGCTTGGAATTAGACAGCAATGACAGAAAGTCTCAAGCAATCAAGCCTCCATCAGAGGTTAAAATTCTATAATGAGCAGGGCTTATCTACACTGACAGTGACCTGCTGGGTTTAGCTTTAATATTTTGACACCACCTGCGCAGCTTACAGGGCTAATGAAGTTTAGCTGAACTGGGCTTTTGGAGGATATTTTGTCCAGGCAGGAGTATATTAGGATTCCTGCTCAAATTGTCTTATTCCACAGCTTTTACTGATTTTAAAAGAAAATAGTCAAAAGCTTTACATGCAAATAACAATTAGCTTTATTTTTCATTTACCATTTTCTGATATATCCTCGGAAATAACATGTAATGTGATATTTAATTTGCCAATCAAATATATATTGTCCAAGCACTATGGCAGCTGCCTCCTGAGTGAATCACCTTTATCACTCGCTTCACTTACAGCATACCTCCTTGAACTCATTGCACATAATTAATTGGCATTAAACAGAGCCATTATTAGGGAATAGCTCTGAAAACCAAATAAATCTGGTCTTATCTAGTGAACATGTTGCATCTCTTCATTTCTACTGTAAAGAGCAGATAGCATAGACTGGGTCCAGGCAGTTAGTGAATTCAATTAATTATGTGCTATAGCTCTATAAGCTATAGCCTATAGAGAGTTTTAGTATTGGTCTATTAGATAACAAAAGAGTCATTAGATTCCATTAACTTAGCATTGATGTTAATTCATCCTATATTGGAATGGGGTAAACACACTGTTTAGACTTAAAGAAAGAGGAAGAGAGAGAAGCCAAAGATTTAACAAACTTCTCAGTTCATCTTCAGCCACCCCAGATACTGAAGCAAGTAATGAAAGACACTATTGAGCAGCATTTGGAAGACAAGGGGAATGTGTAAAAGCCATCCTGTTCCTATCAAGTACAAATTGTGACAAATCATCCTGTTTCCTTCTTTTCTTGGGAAAAAGCAAAGTGGAACTTGATTTCAAGAAGACTTTTAATGTCATCTTATCCTCGTAAGCAAGCTAAGAAGTTATGGTATCTGGAAAACCACTTGCAAAGAGAAATTATTAATAGTTTGCCATCACTGGAAAATCACTGGAAAATTATCTCAAGTTCTATTCATGTTTGCTTGTACATAGTGTATTAGTTAAATTTGTTAGTGGTTTCAGACTGAAGGGTCTGTAGGCACACAGAAGGTCAGCTTTAGAGTTCAAAATGGTCTTGATGAACTGAATGAATGGCCTAGGAAAACAGCACACTGTTCTTGGAAAATGTGAAATTCTGCTTTTAGGATAAACACTGTATGGGTGGTAAAAATGCATTAGTAGTTAAAAAAAAAACTGACAGGGAAATAAGTTAGAGATACTACCAGTGGCTACATGTACCACAGAATCTCTTTGAATTATATTCCTGAATAAGAGAAGTATCATATTGGAGCTCTAATCTATCAAATTACCAGCGTGGCGATAGGGATGATGGACTGCTGAAGGGATTCAGCGTGGTAGAAAACAGTAATAATGAAACTTCAGTTACTTGCTGTGATAAGATTAAGATCCCCAGAAATGAGGAAGCAGGTGACAATAACGCATTTTCAGATGACGAAAAAAGGAGATGAGACTTTTCTAGCAAGTAGGAACAGTCAACTTTTCAAAAGAGAAGGAAAATTAAAAGAAGCAAAAGAAGTAAAAAGAAGCAAAGAAAGTTTGAATTGGGATGGAGAAGTTTAAGAACATCATCATACAGGCCAAGAGCTACTGAATACTATCAATCATTATGAAAATCATTTAAAAAGGAAGCAGCACTAGTAAACAACAAAGGAAGATGCTGGAATATAGAAATAGACTTCAAAAACAAGTAGTCATGTCCATGAGAGGAAAGAAAAAGACGAAGAAGCTACATCAATTTAAATGTAAAATTGCAGTACCTCTAGAATAAAAATATTTTGAAGAATCACTACCAAAAGGTTAAAAGCCTTTTAACCACATCAGGAAGAAGCAGCTCACCAGACTGGATCTGATCAATAATGACAAGCAGTACTCAGGAAAGACAAACCAGATTACAAAAAGAAAAAAAAATAATAATTCTTTGTAACAGTTTTCACTAAAGAGAAGGTCAGGACAGTTCTTGAAGCCATTCACGGTTTAAAAAAAATAGATATGAAATTGCTGAGCTGGAGTGTTGTTGTAGAAAACCTATGGTTTAAATTAGTCTCTAAGGCCAGAGGTCTGCACACTGACAAACATGACACCAAGCTTAAAACAGACAAAAGCAGAAATCCTGGGTGTTACAGACCCAGAAATCTGATATATATTTTTAATCAGTTTGCTTTCTACACAATTAAATATTATACTAGTGGATACATAGATAAATAAAATGTACTGGCAAAGAGTCAGCATTGTTTCTGTTCAGGATTCGTATCTCACAAATCTATTAGGGAGCTCTGAAGGAGGTAATAAGATAAATGTCATCTGATTGATATGTTTTTCATAGCAACTCTTTATTAAAGGCTCTTAAATAAGTTACACAATCATCCACAAGACATAAAAATAACAATAAGGTTAAATAATCAGGTTTTACAATGGGAAGACATTACCAATGGAGCACCCCCTGAGAATCTTTGGAGTTTAATGCAGTCATAGCCATCTGGAAAGAGGATGAATTGTGAAAGGACAATATTTTCAGCATGAAAATTAGCTAGTCAAATGTAAAGCTGACTGAAAAGGAATGCAGAGGGATGATAATACTGAATTGCTTTGGAATAAAAAGAACAAAATTCAATTTTCACAAGTATAATATGATGCCTATGAAGAAAAAATACATTAATTTACATGCATCACAGCTGGTTCAAGCTCTGGTAATATTATATTTCAGAAAGACATGTGAAAATACTGCTGTTAAAAATGTTAGAAATTATTAGAAAAAGACTGGAAAACAAAACAGAAAATGTCATCATGTTACTGTATCAACTCATCTTGATCCTCTTTTTGAACACTTGATACAGTTCTGATTGTATCTTTTCAAAAGAGATGTAGTAGAACTAAATAATAATAAAAAAAGTCACTAAGGTGAATAACAGCTTCTGTACAAGAGATGGGAAAAACGGGCCAAGAGTTTGCAAGCTTGGAGAAGAGATCATGGAGAACGATAAGATATGGGACCATAAAACTGTAAATGGTTTTAATTAGATGAAGAGGGACTGTTTATTATTTATTCCAGTCATAAAAACTATCATCAGCGCCTCAATGAATGCATCAATCAATGAGTTTAACATAAAAAAGGATGCACTTCTTCATGTTAATTGTGTATAATTATGGGCTTCATTGCCACTGGATGCTTTGGATAGCAAAAGTACAAACGAGTTTTGAAAGCCATGGACAACTGGATACTGAACAAGTCACAAATACATGGCCTATCAGAAACATTGAAGGAATTGCAGACCTTTAATTTAGACTTTCAGTGTGTAAAAGATAGTGACATAGGAAGTTAAATTGTTTAGTGGATCCTTTCTAAAAAAAATAAAAATTAGAAAAGTTAAAGGGGAAAAAAGATTTAGGTTAGGTCTTAGAAAAGATTTTTTAATAGTAATATGACAAACTTTAGAGTAATTGCCCAGGAAGGTGTAGAATCTCTGTTATACATTTTTTAAAGCATCTGTTAGATTTATATCTTTACAGTTTAACTCCAACTCATCCTAACTTGGAGGAGTTAGTGGACTAAATAAAATGCTCAAGGTCCATTAGAGCCTTATTTTTTTAAAAAAATTAAAGGGCTTTCTGGCCATGGGGCTCGAACGTGCCATGAAGACGACTGTCTCTATGCTGGCACCCAGCTATGCACACTGTCTTTTTATATGTTTATTTTATTTCTCCCCCGATCTCTAATCACCATAATTTTATTTACATACTCAGCAACCATTCCTCACAGTCAAATTCCTCTCTGCTTGCCACTCACTGTCTCTCTCCCTGTATTTTATCACATTCCCCTCTTTCATTTTTCAAAATGACAGTGTGGGTGATTTGTTCTTACATTTATAAGGACAAATTCAATTTACCTTCTACTTACATTTATGTTTAAAATCACAATTTATAATAACTGACTCGTGTCACACTAAGATAGACACAATTCCTTTACTCAGAAAGCTCAGCTCAAGTCACCCAAGTACTCTACTCACTCGTCCTTGGGGAGGAGCAGTTTGGGGTTTACATTTAATGCAAGCTTCCAGCAGCATTTGTGCTAAATATGACTTAAATGTAAACACTCGGCTTACAGTGTGAGGCAAACAGCAGATCTGGTGAAGATTTAAACACGCGGTGCCCCGTGCTTTTGATCCCTGGGGCGAGCAGCTGCCGGCTGTGGTTGCGCCACGCGGGGACCTGGGTTCCCGCAGGGACCCTGTTGCACAGCGAGTGCGTGTGGGAGTCACAGCAGGCTGACCTTCATGCCTGTGTTTGTGCCTACCCGCCGACCAGGGCAGGCATGATTTTTTCCTGGATTCTGGATCATTAGAGAAGGGCAAATAGAGCAGCCTACCAGGCAAGTGCACCTCCTAACATGAGAGAAGTTGTAGTAGAAGAAGTAGTAGTAGAAGAGTTCGGTGTTAGAAGAGATCCATGTCATTTTTACAAACTGGAGCTTAAACCAGCAAGGTGATGCTGCTGTGCAAAACTATATAGTGGATACCAGTTCTGTAGCTGTTCTATTATAAACTGATAATTCTTAAAACCAGAAGTATTGTTTTATTTCCTAACTGGACAAAAGTCTTCAGATGTGTGGGGAAAAATTCATCGCTTCCTGCATTGCAAATGCAGGAAGAGATTATGATCTGCAAACCCTTCAAATTAAAATAGCATTGGACAAATGAATGTGCCACTTCATCCTTCCCTTTAGGGTAAGCCGCAGTATGGCAAAGAAGTGCAGAATAACTGTGAGGGAGACTGGTTGATGCCTGATGGAACAGACGGGGAGAGATCTGAGCTAACTTCAGCAGGATCATAAACGAGCCGTCACAATTTGAATCGTTTTATCATTCCACTTAAAAAAGTGCTAGAGAATCAGAAGGACCTCCTTTCATAGTTAACCCTCTCAGTGTAAATAATCCTTTGACATGCTTAATGTTCCTTGATTGCCTGTGCTCTTTCTCCCTTTTGTTGATTGGCAGCGATATTGTTGTGCCAGAAGAGGGTTAATGGTTTTTTTTAATTCTCTCCTTGTTGCAGGCAGCTAAGATCAACGTCTTTGCCTGTCTTCTCTTTGATTCTCGGAAGTTTGGCTTATTTAACTCTATTGTTTTCATTAAAAAAAAAAAAAAAAGTGGTTTTCACTGAGATTTCCTGTCTCGCATGGTTTTATGGCATCCTTCCTGGTCCTGTTGCACTAGACAACCCTGCAATCAGTGAAACACAGTACTCTTGAAGAACTATCCCAAACAATTATCAATGATACTCTTTGTGTGTGCCCCAGAAAGGCATCAAAATATATATCTCAAGCCAGGACCTTCATGCAGACTCCCAAAGGTGGCAAATATTTTTGCTGGGCTTTTTTCCTCTTAGTCTTGGAAAGTTTTTAAATTTATTTTCCAGTGTATATTTTGCATTATTTTAATGAACTAATAATGTAAATGTCAGTCATGGTTTGGTTGAAGAATTCTTATAGGGTTGTAGCAACTCTTACCCAACCAGAATGGTGGAAGTACCAAACCTGTCCCTGAAGTGCCTAAGAAGAAAAAGGGGAGAAACAAAAAGCAATTTTCAGCAGCTAATACAGGAAGGCCTGTTTTAAGTATTTTGAAAGTGCCTGCTGCTCAGTAGGCCCTTCTTATCCTCTCTGAGAAAGAAGAGCAGACATATGGAAATGTCCTGGGCAGGGGATTCAGTTCATGGGCTTTCTACTGAACACGTTGATTAGAGATCTCAGAACGCTTTGGTGTGCTTGATTTGCTAATCTTTGTAAAGCGTAAGTATCCTTGTAAGTATCCACTAGATAATAATAATAATAAATGAATAGCTTCTGCTGCAATAGCAGGCATAGTAAAAGCAGGAGCTGGTGTCTCCATCATCACGTCATGTCTGTCCTATCTGGTGATATCTTTGGAATTCAATATAACACCTCTTTTCTGGGCTATGATCGTAAATCAAAATTTTACCTTTAAAGGGATTTGTTTGTATTTTATTTTGAAAATGAAACAAAGGGAAATCATTGCTTATTGCTTTTCCTGTCTGTTCCTTTTTTTTTTTCTTTTTAATTCCACCACTATATTTCTTGGAAATCGTTCAGATAACAGATGGTGAATGTTTTCCAGCTCTTTGTTGCGCTCTTCACAGCCTAGCTCTTTAGCCTTCATTGTAGAGCCTCTCTGTACAGCCAGAACCACTACTTTGCAAACAGGAAAACAGCGTCAGGAGTTCCAGCTACATGATTCCAAAACGAATAGAATTATTCAAATATTTGATGTAATTAGGCACTATCATTATATACTCACATTTTGGTGGCAGAAAATCTTGGCAAGTATTAGCCCTGTGCCAAGCACTGAACAAAAATACAAGCACATAAAGAGTGTTTGTTCCACAAAAGAGAGATGTTTGCTGGCAGAAAGGTGGGACAGGGAACGTAACAGGTTAGGCGCCTTTCTGGAATCTCAACAGGTGAGTGCGGAAGGCAGCTCTGATTCACAGTCCAAGGGACATACTCACATTTTGAGAAGAAATAAGAGAAAAGTGGCTTAAAAATAGTGATAGCAGCAATAAGTGTGTTCCAATGCAGAAGAAACCTATTGAAAATGGTGACATAGCCAATGTCACAGAAAATTCAGGATCTTTTGGAGGAATGTAATCAAGACAAGGCAAGGTTTCTCAAGAGAATACGAAGTAATAAAATGTACATTATTATCCTGTATCACAGGTTTAGCTATAATACTCAGTAGAAGAGAATACATATTAGGGTCTTAAAATACTGGAAATATACAACAGTTCTATATAGAGAAGGAAATCTGCTATCTGGCTGTGTATTGTGTGATAAGAAGCTATTGATGATCACAGTAGTGGAAAAGGAAAGATATTTTGAGGGAAACATAAAATTCTTGTTCAAGCTGAGCTAACAGTAACAGTGAAACACTGGGGCATATCCAACATGGCTTGAAATGTTTAACATTGAAATAGTGCTGAATGAGCCCATATTCACACATTCCCTGCTTTCTGTGCTGTAAATAATTGTTCAAAAATGGCTGAAGAGGGGCATTTCTAGAATACCTAAGATACTGAGGACAACTATTACTGTCAGACTGTCATCTCTTAAGGCTCTGAAATATCCCTTCTAACTATTAAAAATAATTGCTCGGTGCCACACAAACAGTGAGGGTATAATTTTACATGTCTTTTTCGAGCCAAACTTCTCACAGGCTTCAGCTTGATGTAGTTAGCAGGGAAGAAAAATTCCTGATAACTTTTCAATATGATCGCAGAATCACAGAGTGGTTGAGGTTGGAAGGGACCTCCAGAGATCATCTAGTCCAACCCCCTGCTCCAGCAGGGACCTGTAGAGCACCTGGCACAGGGTGGCATCCAATCGATAATGATTCTTGTTATAAATTGCCAAAGTATGTATTTTAATAATCTGTTCTAATAATATTTTAATAAGATCCTTTATTTGAAATTAATGTATTACATAACATTATACGAAGCTAAATTAATCAGCATCTTTTAGTTATGGTTGTCCCGGAAGAGGAATTCTGAGTATCTATTCAGTCTCAGTGCTGTAATCAGGACATTACTGGAATTGAATTGAAATTAATTATATGGAATGGGCCCATTACTAATTGTGTCCTGCATGGACATAGGATTGTGCACTAGTAAACTGATCTATAGAATCAGGACTCAACCTGGTACGTTGCAGAGGCTGCCTTCGTCAAAGGCTAAATAATACCACCTCTTGCCTGGGCTGCTTGTGTGATCTTTAACCACCTACAGCAGAGCCTCTTACAGCTTTTTGCAAATGATTTTGTAACTCTTTAACTAATGATAGGTGAAAATGTTTTTATAATTGCGTACTTACACCTCGTCTAACAATTAGTAAATGTCAGGTTTACAATTAACACATTCTATTACTAGAACATGTGAAATGTGTTTGTCACCTATACCCGCTGCAAAAGGAAAGGTAATTTATGTTGACAGAAAGAAAGGCGAGTGGAACAAATTGCACAGGGGGAAAGGGTGGAAGCTAGTAACAACAAGTAACTCTGTGGTGTTAGATATGATTGCAAGTCATTGCACTTGATTGTACTTTATAGAAGCAGCTTAGAAGTCACAGCCTTGCTGAAATTGTCTGGAGAGATTCTGCAGAGAGAAAAATGGCTGCCTAATCCCTAAACTTGGAAGAAGTACAATATTATATATCTTTAATTTATCTGGTCTTTATTTAAGCTTACTGATGGTTGGCTTTTTACCACCCTGCATTTGCATGGAGGCACTAGATGCATTTGCAGCCTTATGCTACCCTGATCCTCACACGGTATACTTGCCAGGGATGGTGGTTCTCAGACCTCCGAAGGGACGCAGTTGCTGGAGGACAGAAATCTTGCCTTCTCTCTACACTAGTGAGTGTAAACAGCTGCCACAAAGGTATTCAAGTGACTCAGTATCTGAATATGCTTTGTAATATAGAGAAAAATACACAGAGTAAAAACAGTGCAGCTGAATCTGAATTAGGCAGAGAACACACCACAGAGATGAATTTTGAAGGGTGTATTTGAGAGGGGAAATCTCTCTTCTCCATTCCGGGTTACATGACACGGAGGAGACTGTGCAACCTCTGCCAATATAGCACCTGTATCTGTGCTGTGTTAATAACCATATAACAGGAGCGGCAAAATGCTCAAGAATCCATGGGAGTCATAGCAACAGAGTAAGTGCGGTGATGTAAATCTGCATAATTCACATTGCAGGTCAGTGTGTATGCGCTGTAGCACACAACGTGCTCACAAATAACAGAGAGCTGATTGTGTGTTTGCAAACTACAGATTTTTTTTCTGCATAAAATACATTAACTCACATTTATGCCAAATATATTACATACTCATGTCAAGAGAATAGATCCCATCTGTACTGCGGAGATGTAATTAGCATTAATTAATATGTTCACATTGTGTGGTGTTCGTATATTTTGCCCTGAAGTCATAAATGTGGCATGGCATTTAGTAAGGCAGTATTCATGAGTCTTCATTTGAATTCCAAACATTTGGATTTTGTGATCATTTTACTACCCTTGATTTTAACTGTTTCTTAACATTTATGGAAAGGACATTTTGTTCATTACAATGTTTGAGAAATTACTCTTCTGTGTTAGATATTGTTACAGGCACACAAGTTAGTTCCAAGGTCAGTATTTTAGTGCAGAAGTAGACACTTGCAGTCATCTTGTGGCACAGACACAGTAACACACAAACATGCATTTCACAGTCATGAAACAATAACAAATGTTTGAGTAGATTATTCGTGAGCTCGGATAAAGTCTGCTCACCCAAGCCATTTGGCACAGAGCAGCTATATATATTAACTAAAAGGAGATTGCAAGTTATTCAAGACTAGCACATTCTCAACAATAGCATGTTTCCCCATTTCTGTTTCAGCAGAGATCTTTGCTCTCCTCAAGCCAGTAAAACTGCTCCTATTCTCAACGCAGGAACATGGCTCAGTTGTGCGCAAGGTGCTCTTCTCATCTATGAAAATGCTGGTTTTACTAGGAAACTTTAAGGGCCTCTGAAACCCCCTACTGACACTTTGTTCTATCACTGCAAACCTCCATGCTGATTATGGCTGTTCTGATGGTGCATAAAGACCATCCAAAGCACCTTGGACTGAATTCCTTTGAAGGAAATTCCCCATGTGAGTATTAGTGCTCTGTATTAAGCCACACTAGGTGGAACTGCGTGTATTTTTGGAGCATTTTCCTATAACATGTCCTCCCATTGTCAGCCCTCTGTTCTTGAACACTTCTACCACCCCAGTTTACACTAGCTGCAATTTTTCCCCTCGTTTGACACTACCGCACACAGTAGCTCTAATTGCTGGATAAACACAGAAGTGGCAAACTTTTCCTGAATGGCTGGCGAAGTGTCCAGGTCACGGCAGGCACCTGAGCTGGCTGGCTTAGCACTAGCTTCATATTTCTGCAGTGAATGCAGTATCCCCAAGTCCAGGAGAGGCCATGGATACATGATTGGGTTAACCAGTATGCAAACCATCCAAGCTTTTAGAAGCCACAAACACACTACTCAGTAATAAGTTGAAACAATATGGTCGTTCTCTAGCAGTGACAAATTTACTCTTGGATGAATTGAAGGCAATTTTGTTGTGTTTTGTCTTTTTTGCTCATGTGGCCATTAGTGCCATAATCTTGACGCGATATTATACTAAAGGTGAAGCTCTTAATTGTACCTAAGTCTTCATTTAGGCATGACCCCCACACCTTTTTCTTGGCACCAGTAAGGACTTAAGAAATCATGTTCAATAGCATTAGGTGTTTGCTCGCTGCAATCTCTGCTGAGCGGACCCAGTGGTGAGGCTCCACTGGATCAGTTCACTGCTGCAGTTAAAATACAAGCTAACAAGAAGCACAGTTGTTCAGTTCACTAATCTGGATTGCCACATGAACCCACAGCCAGGTGTCACAGCATGAGTGAAGCAGCAACAGAGAATGGGAACTCATTACATCGACATACTGTAGAGGAAACGGTGCACGGCGTGCCGGTGCAGATAGAGCAGATCACACTGTACCACCAGGAGCTACTCTAATCACACTGCTGAGGTTCTGGGCTGCTAATTAAATCACGCCTGGAGCCTTTGCACCACGCAGCACGGTCCCGCTCTCTTACGCAAGGCTGGTGCCTGCAACAGCATTTTGCTGGAAGTGCTCAAGCTGCCTGGAAGAACATTAACTCAAATGGATGTGAACTGGCTGCTTCATTAAAGAGAAACTTGGAAACAAACCTTCTCAGGTTTACTTTCTCAGAAATGCATCCCCTGATTTTTATCTCTTTGTCCATTCGTGAAGCTCTGTGATACTTGGAGACTGGCATGATTTTTTGTAAAACAAAACAAAAAGAAAGATGCAGAGGCAAGAGAGAAAAGCGCGGTGTACCTGACAAAATAAGCCACGATGGAAGGAATCCTGGAAAAGGAATCTTTGCTCTCTTTTAAGAGCTTATTAGGATTTTAACTGTGCTTAAACACTGACAGTGTTTTCAAATATGCCATTAAAATGGAATGACATTGCTTCTTGCTTGAAAGGAGTTCATGTAAGTAACTCCCAGACAGGGACAGTTCAAGCCGTTGGACTGTGGAGCTATCTGTGGCATGACTTCATAGCATGTCTAGGAGAAGAGTGAGTCCTCTTCTGTGAGCTTCAGTTATCCTGGCTGCTCAGTCCAGGCAATAAGTTTATTATTTGTCTCTCTGGGCCCAGCTGTGGCTCTATCTGGCATCAACATCAGCATCAGCAGAATCAACCTCAAGATGCTGCAGAAAACTACATTCTGGATATGTGGACTGTACTATATGCAGAGCTTGTAACTTAAGGGGTTTTTTGCCATTTCAATTTATATTCAGTTAAACGCCTACTTCAACATAGTAATTTTTTCACACCGAGTTTGAAGTATTACATTCAACTCATTGCTGCGTTATGCAAGAACAAATCACATCTGAACAATTTTCTGAAAGTATAAAAGCCACAGGGTTCCCACAATATTCAGATCATTAGAAATGAGCGGAATGGATTTCCTTTTAACTTTGCAGAATTGTTCACATCTGAGTGAACAAACAAGAGAATTTTCAGCTTGTATAATCACATTCTGGAAAAATTAAATTGCTGAAAATGAAAGCATGAAAATACAGGACCCTTTATTTAAAGGCTTGTAACCACAACACAAACATAACAATAAATCACATCCAAATGAAAGGTTGCATATAAACTTCTTTAAGTAGGCCCATTCAGGACAAGATACATAAGCATATGCATTACTTGGAGCTCATAATAAGGTTGTGCTGAAGAAAGACTATTGATGCATACATAAACAAATATGAATGAGCCAGGTCTTTAAATGCAGTCATATTTGTCTGAAATCATATAAAATAATCATTTTGTAGTTGCATGTTTACTATTGCTAACAGTAAATCCAACAACAGAACAAAGAACTCAAAATGTAAAAGGGAGGAAACATATATTAAAAAACAAATTTCAGGTACATCCATGTACAACGTTTACTAAAACACGTCAAGTTCTGTCCTGAAAATCAGCAAATAGTAAAAGATGTTCACAAATGTAACTTTTGTTTCTCTTACACTGCAGGAAGCTCATACTGCAACTGACATTTAATCTTTATTTCTTATCAGAAGCAAAAAAATACCTGTTACACAGGAAATTACTTGTTCAGGGAGTTTTCAGAGGTTTTGTTTGATCCCTTTAGTGCAGAAAAATGAAAAGCCAGCAATTTTTCTGCCATTAAAGATGAGTAATTTTTGTTGTGCTATTTTAATAACTAACTCCAAAAATCAAAAGCTATAGAGGTAGTATAATAGGCCTAGACTTCAATATTAGGCAGTAGACCTCCTTACAAAAACATGACTGAAAAAACATACTAATAAAAAAATAGCTGATAAAGATTTTTTGCGCAATAGACATGCATTTCTTCTTACATTTTTTACAGCATTTTCAGAAAGAAAGGAGGGAAGAGATTGTGCTTTTCAATGAAAAAGCCTAGTTTGAAGCTCTTTTGTCCAGAAACTTTCTTTTCATTAAACAGAGAACAGACCTGGTGAGGAAAGCACACAACCTTTTTATCTTCATAGTGAAAATATCTCCTGCCCCTATGTGGATACTTTGAGAGTCTCCTGAGATTTTCAGACCAATTCAGCTCACCCCTGATTAAATTTACCTGATAGAGTGAATTAGCACAAAATTTATGTGCCACTAGAATCCTACTTAGTCTCTCCAAATTGAGGCTAGGTGCTACAGAGGTCATGGCAGGACTGTAATTCAAATGTAAAACACACGTAGCAGTAAGCAGCATTGTTGTGACAGTCTGAAGTTGAAAATGAGTCTCTAAAGTGCAGGGACAAGTTATGTTCTTCTTTGGTTCTGAAAAAGTATCTGCAAACTTGAAACCAGTTTCTATTTCATACCTAAAGGAGATGTTAAATATCAAAAAGTTCATCTGATTTTTTCAACTGTATCAGTTGATCAAGTGAAAATTGTTATCTTGCCCTACCAGCTGATCTCATTAATATAGGGTTTTGAGAGACTTATTTAGAGTCTAGCATTCTCAAGATGGGAGCAGGAAAATCAGTATTCTGCTGCAAAAGACTTTGGTGTAAAGATTTCTAGTGCACAAACTTCTGTGTCAACCTGATGTGTGTGATGACAGTGGAGGAACCAAACCATGGGGAAGGTGTACAAGGGATGATATGGATAGGCTTGGTGCCCTCCTGACCATTACTTCAATGGGGAGTATTCAGACACACCCAGAGAGAGGCAGAAACAGAAAGGGGACTACTGTGCATGTGCACTTGTAATATGCTTCCTTGTAACCTGTAGCTTATTACTTTAATCTGTTTAAAAATCTCTCACCATCCGGTGAGGAGCTGAGCATCTTGAATGCTCTGTGAACGAGAAGCAAAAATGTTTTTCATTCTGCAAGACAGGGCCTGGAGTTCAAGGCAACCCACTGACTGCTTCCACCCAGAAGTAGCCTCTTCCCCCCTGTGACTGCAAAGTGCTGGGCTCAGACTGTGCTAGACACAACACGACCCCAAGCCAGCTGGCCACGTTCTTGTGCATATCCACTGCAGGAGTCAAACTCCTGCTGCAGGTAGAAGCCAAAAGGATCTTTTTGGTTAGAATCTATGACTACAAAATTAAGAATTATCAGAAATTATGGGACATTAACTCTTACACATGACTTTGCAGGGAAACTTTGGGGTGTATTCCATTCCTGCTGCTGTCATCTAGGAAAATGTCTTTTGCATGATTTAAAATGTGTTTTGTAAAGGCTTTTCCTAATACCAGGTTATAGAAAACCTGTTTTATTTTACTTTTTTTTTTTTTTTCTGTAAGAAGTCCAAAAGTGCAGTCTTCATGCATGCAGTGTTACAAATTACTAGCAGCTCAGGAATATAGCTCAGATCTCAGGAATATCTGCAGATATTCCTATCTGGTCTTAAAGAGCAGAAGAACATAAAGAACTCAAAAAACTGTGTGAAACAAAAAAGTAGAAATATTAGAAACCTCTGTCCTTTTCTTCTGTGCAAATGGAACAATTATATTCTGAAACATAAATGATGTGACAGCTCCCTTTATGTTCTTTTAAATATTTTTCCTGAATCCTCATGGAGTTTCTCCTTCTCTCTCACATTTAGCTTTTTAGCTGAATCTGACTCAGCCGTGCACGTACTCAGTTATCATGTACTGGGCTTCTGTCTTTCTGAAAAATATGCAGCTCCTAAATGTGCTTATCAAGTGGTGTGTTATCATTGGCTTAATTGCTATGAAGCTGTAGAGACATCTTGAGGAGTAAATTACAAAATAAACATGACTTGGAAGGATACAGACTAAGGCCTAGGTATACAGCTTGCACATTCAGCCCAGTTTCATCAGCTTCATTAGGATGAAGTGTTTACAGCAACTTAGCACAGGCAGGTATTCTTCCTTAAGGTATAAACAAGTTCAGTGTAATATGAATAAATCTGATATTGGTGACACAGTAATGAGTTGCCAGACTGAGTGAAAAGTTTCTCAGAATACATTATCTGTAAACTTAAAATTAAGATGCTACATTGGGTCTCAACTCAGCTCTCAACTAGTGAGAGTTATTTTTTAACAAATCTTAGCGTTTTTCAAAATCCAGAGGGAACAAAAGATTCAGTAGTAGCTTGCATTTCAGCCAGTAAGTTTTGCCTCAGCCTATAACTAAACAATATGTCTATAGTAAAGTTGTATTTCCAAACACAAGGAATTAGTTCTTTAATTAAGCAAGTCTTTTGTTAAATATCCCCTAGTCCTTTAACCAATGAACACCACTGAGTCCAGCATCATTTCCAATTCTGTCTGAATGAAATGAGTTTGGCACAAACTTAAAGAGGTTAGACAAGCAGGATTTTTCTTTTACATAAAAGATTACATATTCAAAAGGACAATAAGGCTTTGAAATACCAATTTGAGTCCTAACATTACTTATACTTGGATTAATACTACTCCTATAAGTGGAATAACAATTCTTTAAAACTGTGGTTAAAATCAGTCTTTCAGAAGACTTTACACATATTTTGCCCAACAGTAGCACTGTAGCACAGTCTTCATTTTAAAAGGCTATGATGCCCCAGAGAGGTAGTTTGGGCCTGTTCATCAGGCCATTCACTTCTCTCTTTAAAAGAACACTATATAAGGAGATTATTTTATTAAGTGTTAATTAGATGGCATCTTTCACATGAACTTGATATCTAAATACATATTCATCTTATATATATGTCCAGAAGACTCAATACTTTCTCCCTTCCCAAATATGTTTTTCACAGGGTAGTCCTGGGTTTCCTTCCTTTCTTGTTCCTTCCTTCTTCATCAGAAAAGGCTTCTAAAAAAGAGAAACAGAAATAGAAATAAAGAATTACAAACATTAAAAACTAAAATCGCATACAAATTAAAAAACAATCCACCTACCTCATGAATCATCTCTACAGCAGTTGTTCTTAAAATAGCCTAGAATCAGTATTCAGAGTTACAGGACCTGGTCTCTTTTTTCCTGCTTTCTTCTGTTTGCCAGGAAAATAAATATTTCTTCACTCTTCTTGATTTTGTTGACATCATCTGTATGTTTTCAACATGGAAATTTTCTTGGCAGTAGGAAACACCAAACCTCACTTTGCAAAATCCAAAGGGGGAAAAAAAAGCATATGGATTCTCTAGTGGAAAGATATTTCCTTGTTTGCCATGTATTTTCTTCTTTGAAAGCATGTCTTCAAAGATCCTCTTGACAGGACCAAGGAAAGAAACACTCCTACAATATTCATTTTTCATTTGTTTTCTGGCTGATTCTCACACAAGCTACATTGTAAGTTTTTGGAAGTCTGATAACTCAAGTTGGAGAATACTGTGGAAAATATGTATCCATCTACTGAGAAACATGGAAGATACGTCCAAGATACACTGGATTCCAAGAGTATGTAGATATTTCTGTTTTAGAGATGTATATTTCATAAATAATGGTCATAAAATTACTTTCAGTGTTTTCTGAAAAAAAAAATGTTAAATGAAAGCACTTTTATCTTTTCATGAGCTTATGTTGCCTTAACAATTTACACTTTTGAAAATCAGTAACATCTTCCACTGTCACCATGAATGGCTTATCTATCTTCTCAAAGAATTAGAACATTTATTCCCATCATGCTATGATGGAAATAATTAAAGAGACTTAAGGGACAGAGACTATGAAAGATAGAAATCACAGATTGAGGTCTTGGTAATAGCCAGGATAACAAAGGAAATGAATGAGAAAAACTGAGGTATGTCATCTTAAAACTGTATGAAAATGAACTGTTAATATGGTCTAAAGATTCACGGGCCAGAATTGTCACCATTAAAGTCAAATATGAAAGACTGAAGTAGACTTCCAACATAATGGAAACCAGCAGAAAGATGAGAGCCTGCATCAAGCTCTGTCACATGAAGCTGAAGTAGATGCTCCTGCTAACGTATGAAGTCGTTATCAAAGCGAGAACAACATCTTGGAATGATAAATGAAACTCCCTACAAGTGAATCAATACAAGCATAAATAAACTGAATATGATTTCTGAGGTCAGAAAAAGTCTTAAGAACACTAAGGATCCTAAAGATCTTGGACATGTTTTCTCTCATATGTCACATTTGAAAAGCACAAGAACTAGTACGTCTGTACTAAAGATATATCATGGGGTTTTTTATATAAAGAGGCATTTATGACAAGGAAAAGAACCTTTGTAATCTTCTTAACGGTCAAATAGAAGCTACAGAAAGGCCTGCCAGTCTATCACTGAACACCAAAGTGGCTTGGGTGTTCCTTGGCCTATAACACAAAAAGCTGTGCAGCACTGCACATTGCAAGCCCACTCCTGCAGCTCTGCGTCAAGGTTATGATGATAACCTCATCGTTTTCTTCCGCATTCTGTAGACATTAGTGGGAGTTTTATGTGAATAAATTTAACAGGCATAGAACCATAATATTAGCAGTGATACAATTTGCCAGAGGGAACCTCTGCAGATATCATTGCTATTACAGCTGAACAAATACATTGTGAATAATTGGACAGATAAAGCTTCTTTCTGTTCAAGAACTGCTGAAGAGTAGCTTACAGTTTGCTCAGTTGTATTTGTTATTCAGAGTCACACAGTGGAAAATTAGAAGAACAAGTCTTATTCTGAAGGCTGTTCACAAGCAAGTAGTTCACACTGACATCTGCAACTTGAACGGTGTCAATTAGATTTTGTTGCTTATACAGATCACAGGTTATAGTATCTGACTCCTGCCAGTTTAAGCATTGCTTTTAGTATCCAGATTATGATGTGAAAATTTGTGTACAAATTCAAAGTACATATTGATTAAAATATCTCCAACATTTTGTATTGAACATTTTTGTGCACATTCCTGACTTCACAGAAACACTGCAGATAGTAATCACAAAACACTAGCAACACAAATCTCTATTTTTTTAATTTCAACATATATTTATGAATTAAGTATATTTTTTGAGATTAAATGTTGTTTTTTCAGTAAAATAAAACACAATAATAAATTGAAAATACCTCATCAATGATGTATTTTCACTGCACTCATTATCTACATGCTGTAGGCACAGATAAAACCTGAAGCATTGTCATGCAGTGCTTTGACAATTAAAATTATATATTTTTTCCCCTCCTACACAGTTTTTGAAGCTTGTCAGATGACATTTTCTTCAAAACTATGTGTCGTGGTGTACCTTATGTTTAGCAATGTATCATTCGAAATTTTTCTGTAAGCAAGGAAACTTGCATCTTTTAAGGTAGCATCATTTTCAAAGTTAACATCTTCCAGTTCTTCCCAAATGATGTGACTCAGATCTTATTTTTGGATCAAGGCAAATCAGAAATGTATGAAGCCCAAGAAAGGAACCAGAGCTAATACTATTGTTATGATAATATGATAAAGAAAAATCCCCAGTCTACACATACAGAAATCTACCTGAACAGTCTGGCAGATTCTTTATAGGATGTTAGCGACATAATGTAAAAAGATGCTTTTTTTGCATCTATCTTTTCCACTATTCAAAATAATCCATGTGTGGTATGACTAGAGGTAGCGTACAGGTTAGCAGCAATCAAAACGAAGAAATAAGAAATTCAGCACCTAATTACGAAGGAATGAAAGGTCAACCTCACAAAAACACCAAGGGATTAAAAAAAAAAAAAAAAAAGGCACACACAAAAGGTAGATTCTACTTCACTGCTATCTATATCTTTTTCCAGAATATTTTGTAAAGGAGTTTTAGCTGTATCACGCACCAGAGGAATATCTTTACTAAAAGAAACCCATTTGGCAACATCAGAGAAAAGATGGAAGCAGCGTTATCCCAACTGCGGCAAAGCTTTTGCATTCCCATGCACACACACCATCTGCCCAGGAACAGAAAACACACAAAGAGCAAATCTAAGCCGGGAAAACGGGAAGGGACTTAAAGCAACCAATGTTCTAACCACTGGAACTTTTGTCTCCCCTTATTCAAAAAGTGTCCTCTGAGGAGGTAGGAGCAGGAGTTTTGCCTCCCTAAACTTTCTGTCTCTCATTTTCAGTACATAAAAACTCAGAAAAGGCAGAGATTCTGCTCTCACACTACCAGACTACCAGTTCATTTCCTCTAAAAACAATGCCAACCAAAAATTAAAACAAAAATGTCATTTTTAAAGTTATAACACTGAAAAGCTTTACACTGTCTACACTGTGGTTGTCTCTTTTCTCATGAGCCCAATCTTCTGCATGTTTATTACACAGTAGGAAACAGAAATGGTGACAGAGACCATTTTTTTTACAAAGCAAATTCTCAGGGTCAAAAATAATACATTACAAATAAAATACATTTCTTGTGGAGACCTCTTGAATACTTTGTATGTTGGATTTGATTTTGCTCATCTGAGAGATGTAGTATGGAATTGTATCCCATTTTGTTTCCCATATTCTAGAGAAGCTAAATGAGGACAATTCCATTTTGATCCTGAATGCCTGATAGGGATTTCCAGGGCCAGTCCAGGACCTGGAGAGAAACAACATCTCATTGAGTCATGCCTAGGTAATGGGCCTCCTCATACTGAGGACAGCAATAAGGGACAACAGACGCATCTGGAAGTGTCTTCCGTTATTTGAAATATAATAGGCCACCAATGAACCTGACCTCTTCAGGAGAATCCGTTCTGCATAAACCATTTCTCACAATTGTTTAACTTCTTCAAAATCTTTTCTGCTACTTTAAATATCTCACCTAAGTTCTACTTTAAAATCCCCAAAATGACAAACATCTTTAGCAAACATTCGAGGGCTTATCTATTCTTCCTGTTACAAAAAATCCTTCACAATCTAAATTTTACTTGCTGAAATTTAAGGCTATTTCTTGCCCTATCCCCAGTGGTTATGAAGGACGCTTTATTCCTCTCTTCTTACATATTTTTTATTTTACCTTTTCTATATTTCAAGTTTCATATAATATCTCCCTTCAGAATCTGTTTTTAAGCTGAAATACAAACTCAGGAAAATCAGAGGGAAAATTTCAATGTCCTGTTATGCCAGGGAGAGAAATGCAAGTCTCAAGCAGAGCTATGAGGACATCTTGCAAACTTAAGCAATTTTCATCTGGCAAATTTTTGTGCGCTGCATCTTGGTTGATTGCTTCCGTCATTTAGAAATACCTTTGACTACTTTAGAAAATAATTGTTTTATTTTTTCATAAACAAAGAATTTTTTTTATTCTCTGGTGAATGTTTTGTATTAAATGCATTTTTAATTAGCAGCTATCTGCTTCGTAACATATGTTTCTTCAGACTGTTGACATTAAGAGACCTCAATATCTAGTTTGTCATGCCACAGTCTGCAGTTATTAAAAAAGAAACAAACAGAAGACCATTATTGTATCACATGTGGAAGATTATGCAGTTAAAAATAGTCAAAGAAAAGTCTTGTCATGAAAAGTATAATTAACCATAATCACAGAAAGGAAAGCATCTCAGTAGCAAAACGGTTTAATAAAACTGTTACCTTCTTTCAGATAGAAAGTTAATCTTTAAAATATATCTCCAATAAGGGAAAGAACCTTAAGGCTATGTCCT
This sequence comes from Eudromia elegans, assembly GCA_003342815.1. Classification (NCBI taxonomy): domain Eukaryota; kingdom Metazoa; phylum Chordata; class Aves; order Tinamiformes; family Tinamidae; genus Eudromia; species Eudromia elegans. The sequence goes on along the minus strand of PTEX01000001.1, from coordinate 14,372,566 downwards.
GAATAGCAGGAAGAGTTTAATCAATAAGGACTACACTTAAGTAAATGTTAAAGCAAACCATTTCGCTTGCCACTGCAGTGGCCTGAGAGCTCGTGGTCAGGGAGTTATGGAGCTGAGCAACTCCCAGGGGAGGCAACAGCAATTCCTGGAGCTCCTTAACGGCGACGCTTGTGCTTGTGCAGGTAGAGCTCTAGCTGTACAACGCACATCTGCTCAGTTTCAAGTCTGCTTCCTGGCACCTTAGGCCTAGACAAGCATGCCCTCACTGCCCTTATTCCCATTGCCCAAAGCCTTGGACTCTTTGCATTCTTCCAGTAATCATAGAACGCTTAAGGTTCAAGGGACCTCCAGAGGTCATCTAGTCCAACCCCCCAGCACACGCAGGGTCTCCTAGATCATTTGGCACAGGGAAATGGTTGGACCTTGCTTTTTTTCCAGGGCTACCTATGCAGTACTGCCCTTGGAGGGCCACTACTGGCACTGTAATTTGTTTTCTTTTGGTTGCTGTGCTGTTTTAGTGGCCTTGAAATTTAAAGTCCAAAGATAGAGGCAAAAAAAAGTTGTTGCTGATATTCCTATGGGCTTTGGGGGCTGAAAATGAGGTAAATTCTGCAGCTGATCTAAGTTTCACACACCTGATGCTATAGTTATACCTATGCACCTACACTGAGCCCCCAGGAGCAGTGATCCTGGATTAATCTGTTAGTTTGAAAGATTTTAAAATCTTAATTTAGGGCCATTGCTCTTGACACTATAAGTTAATTCTCTTTTTTTTTCCCCTCCTACTCCTGCTTGCCAATTTATACTGCCTTTGATCTACCTTTCTCACCTTGATGCTTCATTTAATTTTAGCTGGCAAAGGTAACTGATTACAGCCCTCTTAAAGTAATTAAGGAAAAGCAATCACATCAGTGCACACTGACAGATTGCTGGCCACCAACAATGCTGTTACCTGGTACTACCCAGGAGCCGGGCAAGGATGAGACATCTCCTACTCAATGCAACCAAAGGCCAGCACGTGGAGCAGTAAAACAGGAGTCAGCAAAGTATCACATGGTCCCCAAAGCAGCATATGGGCAGGCTCTGAGTAATGCAGAAGAGCCTGTCTCGTGGTGCAGTTTAGTAGCTGCAGGACCTTGAGGAAGGCACCATCTCCAGTCTTGCTCAACCTGCTCATCAGTGACCCGGATGAAGGGTCCGAGCTCACCCTCAGCAACTTCACTGATGGCTCCAAACGGGGAGGAGTGGCTGGTGCCCCAGAGGGCTGCACTGCCCTTCAGAGGGGCCTGGACCGGCTGCAGTGATGGGCAGAGAGGAACATCAGGTTTCTGCTGACGTAAAGCCAAAGTCTCTTACATAAAAGCAGGTCCAGCCACTACTCTTTGAAGAGCACCATATTTCCATTACCCAAAGCACTGTCTTTCTTAAATTATAAATACAACTACATTTCTGATGTTTCTTACTGTGTACTTCAATAATTTAATGTAGAAGCCACCCTTCTTTTCTCCTATGCACGTTTTAAAAAATGTCTAGTGCTTTTGCTCTTTGCCTACAACATAATATTATGAATAACTGATATTTAACAAATAATAGTAGTTTATTCCACCTCTCTTCTATCTCAAGATAATTTTACTAGTATCAAGGTAAATTAGAAATTGCTACAGATTTTACAAAAAGTTCTTCTGATGCTGCTTTATATATGTTTATATATATTTTAAACAAAACTAGAAAATAACACGATCCCAAAACAAAAACATCTGTTAACTTGACAAATAAGAATGTGTTGCAATACATTTTCTCTGGCTAGTGTAAATAAGCAGCTACCAGAATATGAAAGTATGAAAATTGTCTCAAGATAGTGATTGCACTCCATATAATTATCTACAGCAGACATTCATTATTTTATAATGTTTTGTTAATATTTCATTGTGTCTTACAGCATAATTTTCCCTGTTTTCTTCATTTTCACAGTTTAATGTTTTAATTTAATCTCAAATTTAATATCAGAAAAATATGAAACAAATTTGCATTAATAAAGCAAAAAGTTGAAATAATAACGTTTTGTACAAAGTAATCAGAGACGTGCGATACTTAGAAAATGAATCAATTTAAAACTATGTTTGACAAACACTGACTTTGATTTCTCATATTTCATTCACATTTTAGGGCAAGTAATAATAATAAAAACTTGCTGGAAAAAAATGTATGAGTCCTTGCTTACCTAAGTGATAAGCACTAAATATTTCAAAGGTACTAAAGGGAAAATAACTTCAGATTTCTCCATCTCCCTTATTAGATTACAGTTGCCCTACTTCAGCTATATTAAGCAAACCAGAAAAAAAATCCCATTTCTCCTGTTGCACAGAGATATCAAAGAATAAAGAAGTAAAGATACTTTCTTCTGTCTGCACTATCCTACCTATGGTAATAACACAGTGGATGTAAAAGAAAGATGAGGGAAGATTTGTAAATAGTATTAAAGAATTGTAACAAGAAAAATTCTGATTAAATATGTTAGCCCTGAGACACTGTGAAATCTCCATCCTTGGAAATAACTCAGAATTTAACTCAGAACTCAGCAACCTAATCTGTGTTTTCAGACAGAGTTTGGACCTGAGTTCCTTCATACCTATATCGTTTTATGTTTGTATTTGGATTAAAATGAAATTTAAGATTCTTAGGATGTAGCTCTTCTTCTGCGTGTGCTTCTATGAATAAGTGGTCTTCTGAACAGAAGGTCATTTTTTGGTAGACAGTCAGAAAGACCGAGATATAAATGATAGAAAGACTGAAGAGAACTTTTCACTCCAAGGAAGGGCAGAAAGAGAAAGAAAAGAAAACAGAATGACAAAACTAATGAACTTGGATTTCCTGCAGATGTTTTCAACACCTCCTTACCACCCTGTAGTCAAAAACCCCAATCTGAACTCCAGCTATCCTTGGCAATAGCACTTCCATTACAGTGCCAGAAGTGCTTCTCCTTCTCCCTCCCGTCACACAGGAGCTCAGCTCCGGTACTTCATACTGCTCTCTGGTCGGGAAGGACTCACCCGCTGCCCGTTGCTCCCGACTGTTCCTGTGCCGGTCACGTGGATCCAGCTGTGTGTCCGCGCCTGGCCAGGCAGCGGGCTGAGCGAAGCGCCCAGCTCTCACCATGACCGCTCTCCCACTGCCACGCCAACTGCGCCTCTACCTGCCTTGTTTCCTACAGCCTTGGCAGTTTAACTGAAATTGGCCAATTGTCAAAATTATTAGCAGAGCACTAGTAGCCAAACAGACACACTCATGCTGGAAGGCCCGTTTATATATCTGGAGGGCCTGGTAATAACTTTAGGGACTGAGCAAAGCTGTGGTAAGTACTATGCTGATGAGAAAGTCCTGGTTGCAACAGCTAACTCACAGAAGGGCAACTCAGGCTTTCACATGATTTTGGTGGTAATATATTTCAATTCTAAGCAGAGTCACTGAAAAATTAGTGCCATGTAAAGCACTCATAATACCAGTGCTATTTCTGTTGCTACACTCATCCACAGCACTTATGTGGAATGTCCTTTTTCTGCTACACAAGTATTGGAAATTGGATCATCAAAATAAATAAAAAAAATCAAATTACATCATAAAATGTAAGTTTTAAAATCCCCTTATACACTAACATAGAAAGGCAACTTTGCTACGTTTTGCCTTTGATGAACATTTGCAATCTTGCATGTGTAATTCCTACTGACATGAGTAAGACTGAGGTCATATATGGCATTGATTCTCTCTCACACATCAGATAAGAACATGACACATTGCAAGTGCTAGCGCAGGGGTTTTTTTCTTAATTAAAATTGAACCTATGCTCTTCCTCAATTTGCATGTTCTGTGCAATTGCCATTCTTTAGAACAACAGATGTGACAGGTTTTGCAGAAAGGATTCAGATGACTACAGACAGGATGCCTTGCTGCAACAAGCTGACATACAACCTTCACTGATCTTCTGTCGGAGAAGCGTGCCAGATGTTGATGATGAGGAGCCTATCCGGGCTTATGAAAATCATTATTTTTTAAGCAGCAAACAGAAGGGGGTTGTGGGAAGTAAATCATGATTTTAAGACAAGATTTTGCAGTTTGACTTGTAGTTTTTGAACAACTGAGACTCTCAGGACAGTCTTGCATCTCACAACTGCATAATAAAGAAGACTCAGTGTAAAAAAGCAACAATCAGAGATTATACTATATTCTATCTAAACCTTTTTTAAAAACTCTTTCTTAGATACATCCTTAGTCAAACTCTTTCTTAGATACATACTAGCAGGTTACAGCTGCACCAAAAATACTACCTGTATAAAGAATACTCAGTCAAACTAAGGATTTTCCAAAATCAGACTAACTGCCTTAAAGGGGCCAGTCCTCAGGTTGTTCCAGTTGGTACAGGAGATGAGAGCACTTCAAAAACTTATTAGTATCCTGACTCCCCCAGTCAGAAGGTTGTTAACTTCCTTCTAGGTCGTAGCAGATGGCATTAACATAGGGAAAACTGTCTAAGCACAATGCTGAGATAAGAGGGAAACTCTTATATCCACCCCCAAAAGAAAGAAAGAAAATATTTTATATATATATATATATATTTTCAATTACTTGTATATAACATGTGAAATTCAGCGATATTTTGATATGTGCTTTGGACTGAATTCAGTGATACCAGTGCGAGTTAGATAATGCTCAAAACACCCCTGCTAGATGGATCTCATGGAGGACTCGGATCTAAACACATCTTCATGTTGAATTTTTAAAGTCTCTGGATAGATAAGTATGATATGTTCCACTTTGCTAAAATATGAAGGCTCCTGAACTCTAAATCTCTCAGATACCTAAGGATGTAAGTATGAATGTAGATCTTATCTTGAGATACTACAGCTGAAATATTTTGACTTTGATGTTTCAAAGTAATTCAGAAAATCTCAATCATTATTTATATTAATTTGCCTTAAAAGTCACTTTTGACAGCTGTTTATTTTCATTTGAATATTTATATACAGCTATACAAAAAGTAGGTATTAAGTTTTTCCATAAACATCTGAAAAGTAACATAAAACCATTCTCCTTTGAAGGATCAAGCTAGTAAACTATAAAAAAGAAGCTTTGCTCTTATTTAAGGAGAGGGAGACTGCCAATTATAAAGTTTCCTTTCCACCAACTAGACCTTCATTGTTTCAAATTTTTCCTTTCAGTTTCCAGACCCTGTCATTAACACATACTCTATTGATAGAGGAGCTTTTTATAATTTAACAGTCTGCAAGAGTGAGAGATGCTTCTGATATCCTGCATTTTAATGGCAGGAAGGGGAAAAAAACACCACCAACAACAAGGTTTTCTCTCTGCAGCAATTCTTCCGAAGAGAATGTGTTAATTCTATGCATGTATCTGTTTGTTTTGTGGTTTTTACCCATCTGAAGGAAAAAAAGAAATTCTAGCAAAGCAGACCAGGAGCAGACCTAGACAATAAAAATGCACAACAACACTGACACCTGTTGGCTAAGTAAAATGATATCTTTATAATTCTGCATTTTCAGAAGACACAGATGTTCAGTTTAAAACAATATACCCCATCTGCATAGGTAAGTCACCTGAACATGCAGAGCCAAATACGAAACAAAATTCAAAGACCTGATACTTAATTATCCTGGGTACTGAGATCCATATGTGCTGAGATCCATAGGCAGTCATGGAAGGCATATTGTAATTTAGTCCTAAAGCTTCCCTGTTTATCTCAATGCAAGTGTAAGATGGATTCTAGAAAGCGAGTATTGCTGTTGTCCTGAAAACCAGCCTAAATAAAAGCTGTTTAGGAATGAACGCGCAAATGTAGTATCTGATTACTCTCTTGCAATGAGATTTGCTCATTGCAAAATAAATAATAAAAATATGGTTTCACCCAAATACCAGAAGAGCGAAGCTGCAGTATGGCATTTCTCCTACTGCAGCCGAGACCTGACATGAGCTTTATTAAGGTAATGAGGAGGAAAGACTTTACAGAAAGGAAAGAAGAGGTAACAGGATCTGCTCGCTTTTCAACGTAACTGCAAGCTGTGATCCTTCTCTAGTGGATCTCACAGAAGATAAGGATATATTACAGTAATCAGCTATTGTAATTACCCTCCGGAGCAACGATCTGTGACTCAAAGACTAAGACTTTCAAGCTCAGCACCCCTGGTGGCAATGACATCTCTTACGAACCTTTCCCACACTGTGTTGAGGCAAGTAGCAATAGCCATCTAAATTCTTGTTGACCTAAGTAGCAGAATTTCAGTATGAATCTTGAGTTTCCTACTGCATGACTTCAATAGTTCTGAAAAGAAGCAAAGTCAACAACGAATTGAATGCCAATCTGAAGAGGCAGCAAGTCTTTTAAACTCTCAGAATAGTCTTGTCTTCACTTCTCTCGTGATTGCTAGCTTCCTTTTCAACAGGTCAATAATTAATTCAGCCTTCAGTACATTAAAAAACAATTCCTCTTCCAATGTAAAAGAGAGCTTAAAAACCCTTCCAGTTCCCAGTTAATATCACTTATGGGCTCTCGTTCAGAAACCTCTCCAGTTCCTTGTTAATGCCATGCCTGGGCTCCTCAGAGGAATGCTTTCAGCCAAAGGACATGACCACAACTCAGTGCAGCACCAGCTCTTGTACTTGCCTTTTGCATGACTGTGATACCAGCATTTAGAGGAATGGAAACCAGGGACAAGATCAAAAGGAGCCTAGATACCTGAATCTGCACTAAAAAGAAAAAAAAAAAAACACAAGTCAAATAAAGAGACCATGATTAGTTAAACCTGACTGTATTAAGTGTAAGTCCCAAACCAAGTAATTCTTAGAGGGCCATTCACACAAGCGGTATAATCTATTAATCTGCATGGCGGGTATAGTCTGGACCAGTCTTTTGTGTTTGAGATACATAGCACAAAAAAACCACGTACTAGACTTTATCTGTGTCACATCATGGAAAAGTGCACTGTAAAAACTATAAAGAAAAGAATATTCCACAACCCCAACATGCTTTCCAGATATTATACTGCTGCAAGGAACATCTAGATCTCTAGTACAAGTCAGAGCACTTTACAAGTGGGTAGCTCGATCCCTAGGGCCCTTGTGGTGTTACCCTGGACAAAACACGTCCCATGAAGAGTACCCAAGCACTGCCAGCCTGCCGAGAAGGGACACTCAAGTAGGGCCGCTTGCTGAGAAGGAAGACCCAGGCCATGTTAGCAGGTCAGTTACCTCATCAGTGCAGGGATGTGTTTTCACTACATGCTAGAGAAATGTCTAAGTAATCTGTAAATCTAATCAGGGAAATTGGGCACTGAAATATTAAGTAATAAAAGGACTCCTGCAGCTACTTTGTAGCCTGCCAACCCCCTCCCCCCCCAACATATTATAACCAATTCAAAATTAATCCTCTTCTCAACAGTTCTTACAACATTTTTTTCTGTGTGTTTTTTTTTTTCTTTAAATAAAGGAATTATGGAAGTACTGTGTTAAAGGCAAAATGCATAGTTCATACTGAACTAAAATAATTGACTTATGAGTGACAAAATAATTATACATGCCCTAGGTTTTTTTAGCTATTTTTATATAATTACCAGCTTCTGCATTAGGAAGAACACAGTGTTCTCAAAGTTTAATATTAATTGGGTGACTCGATACACAAGAATGCAACATTCTTGAAAAATTATGCTGTGGGAAATTAAAAAGTTGCCCGCCACCAATCAGGCAACTTGCATTGCTGAGCACTTACTGGTGTTTTTAACCTACCTTGTTTGAAACTTCTGATCAGATAACCAGTTTTCACAATGCATGTCAGTCGTGTGCTACTGATCACTCAAACCTTCCAGTCTGAATCATTATTTCAGAATATACTGTTAAATAACAGAATCACAGGATGGTTGAGGTTGGAAGGGACCTCTAGAGATCATCTAGTCCAACCTCCTGCTCCAGCAGGGACCCCTAGAGCATGTGGCACAGGGTGGCATCCAGGCGGGTTTGAAGATCTCCAGAGAAGGAGACTCCACAGCCTCTCTGGGCAGCCTGTTCCAGGGCTCCGTCACCATCACAGGAAGGAATTAATACTTGCTGGTTTTGCAGTAATTATAAAGCTACTTATAGCTGGTTTACTTTTTTTTTTTCCAAAGTGATTTAACAAAGCCATAGCAAGGCAGGTGTTACTTGGGGATAACAGAGATGTGTTTTGCACCTCTATCTGCTGCATCATGCACTATTAAAAATTAATTTAATGCAAGTGCCTACTTTGCACTCAGATATTGTATAAAATAGCAAAGCAGATTTAGAGAGAAAAGTGAGGGAAAAACAATAAAAAGTAATGCTCTGGGATTTATTTGATCATGTGGGACACTGATTTATAAACTGAATAGCAGAATCAGTGACTATAAACAATTTAGCACAACTAAGCAATTGGCCACATATGTGCTGTAAAAGCCATCTAGGGATTTCACTGATTCCTCCTTTGATGTAGTCAGACTGATAAAGGCATAATGCTATCCTACATATAGGCATAATAGTATCTTACAAGCTCTTTTTGGAAAAATCAAGAGGGACATAAAAATAGGATAGTATTAGTAAAGTTGAGGTGATAGTAAAGGTGTTTATCAAGCAGTTAGCTAAAATAATTCAACAATATTTATAAATGTCATGATTCTAAAATGCTAGGGTCAAATTTCAGTGATGTCTCCAGCACAGATAACACAAAAGCATATGTATATTAGATACATGTATCTGTAAATAAATCCCAGCTTCACTATTCTACAATTAAATAATTCTAAAGGATTTGAAAAGAATTAAGTTTGAATGGGAAGAGCCAAAGCAGCATCTTTATAGCATAACAGAAGGACACAGCTCCAAGAGTCTGCGACCAGCTTTCCATCTTCTGCATGAGACATCCTGTTCATAGCAGGACCAGTCGCTTTCCATTAGAATTGAAATTTTTTTGTCTCATGAGATAGAGGAGAGCATGGGGAAAGCTGCAGAGAAGGGTGTGGGTGCAGGGAGGGCGGACGGATGGCCAGACATCCAAATTTCCAGGTTCACTGGAGGGGCCAGGACCCAGCGATGGATCCAATGATCCATCAGCTCATTGACAACAGTTGTTCCCTCTGTGGGAGCCATAGAAACTTCAGCAGCTCCCAGGATGCTGTCATCCGCCTGCTGCCCTGCAGCTGGTGCAGAAATGCTGGATGGCAGAAAGATTCCTGCTCTTTGATGATGCAACTCCTTTTCTGTCCATTGCAACTGTATTCCTGTTGACATGATATACACTGATACTGTTGAAAGCTCTTCTCGTTTTAAAGCAAGTACACCCTAAACAAAACATTATATAAAATTTGTATAGAACAGCCCAAATCGTCATTTTTTAATAGTCACAACTTCCCTTGCAGCAGATGCCTCAGTGAAAGAATTCCCTCTCTGAAATCCCAAATCTGTTCACTTGAGAGGTTTGCTCTTCTCTTCGAGTTTCTAAATGCCTCATGGGATGCAAAGTAGAGTGACTTGGCTTGATCTGCCTTAGCAGCCCTCTGCAGACACAGCTAACACAGACACACCTCCTGTGCAGGGTCATCCCGAGCTTGGTGTGAGGTGCTGCTCTCCTTGGTTTCCTGCGAGCAGCAGGACAAATGCTGGCCAGCAGCCCCTGCTTTTCAGAGCAGCCAGGCCCTGCCAAGCAGCTCATCAGTAACATCTTGCTTCTGTAACGGACACTGCCTACTGAACCACATCTTTCAAAGAGGACTAAGCTCTAAAGTGGAAGCTGAAACAAAATGTTGCTTATAGAAGAAAGGTCCATCCTTCTGTGATGGGCAGCAATATTGTTTTCATTTCATTTTACTCCCTTTTTTTTCATCTTAGTTGGACTTGATTTACAAGAAGGAGGAAATCCCTTCCCTCCACTTACAATCACCACATCTCCCACCTCCTCACGCTGTTTGGTAGCCCACGGAATTGCAGCTGCTCTGCAGTGCCACACCATGGTCTGTGCATCCCCTCCACAGAGCCGCCGTATCATGGCCCCTGTAATATTTGGAATATTTATAGTAATGGGATTTACTTAGGAATGAAAGCAGGATTTGGGGGTTGAGATTTGGGGTTTTTACTGGTCATATCCCTGGTGCAGTGCATTACCACCTTATCTTCTCTGTCAATATTGCTATCATTTCCCTCGTGGGAGGACCTAGGCACAGCCAGCTGTGCCTACGCCTACGCCAGACGGGATTATTACAATGCATTATACATGTGGCTAGCTTTGAAGACCACCTGGAAGCTACAACTGGAGCAGTATGTGCCTGCCCACCAGATTAGTGGTGTCAGCTGTGAGGCGCAGAGCACATCAGCTTTCCAAACACTGCCCTTTCCATCTATTTGCACGCGGGTGCTCTGGAACTGACAGTGCTCTGCAGAGCCCTGCTTCACGTAGCCCCAGACAGACTATCTCTGTCTTACAGCTAACACTTTAGAGCAGCAGAATTGCTCTAGCTAAGATTCTGGGATATGGGAGCCAGGGTATTCTCGTTGCAATCCTTGACAGTGCAATTTCCTCACCTATCTAACAGAGCCCACAGCTGCTGATCAAATGATCAACACAGCGAAATACACATCAATTTTCTCAGACCTCTGCTGGAACAATTGGTTTCTAAGCTTTTTATACACCACAGTTGTGATCCATGTATACAGCTATATTCAGGCTGTGGGAGCCGTGTATATTAACGCTCTGACAGCAGCAGTGATAGCTTAGTTATTATATATTTAAAAATCACCCAACACTTAGAAATCAGAACAAGATCTATTAATCACAAGAATGACAAAAATTACAAAGCAGCAAACAGGGAGGCACAGCTTACTCTGCATTTTCATCAGGTACTTGGGCTAATTTGGCCCTGGCCCTCATGTCCCCACACTGCAGTTCATGCACCAAACTACAGATTTGCTTACACCTCGCCATCACTATAGTGTTTTGTACCTTCTGTGTCTCCCAGATTTGTGTTCTGCTGAGGTGTATACACAGGTAGTCACAATCAGATCTTGTTACACATGTTGATCTAACTCCAGAAAAGTCAACGGAACCTCTGCTCAGACACCCTCACCTGCAGCCAAATTTTTAAATCACAAACTAGCATCTGTCATAACTTCACATTAAAATTCTCCATGGGCATAACTTCCCTTCCTAAAGCTCACAGATGGCATTTTAATACTTCTGTATGAAGGAAAATCTTACTTGCCAAGGGAGCGCACTCAATTCTTCCCATCTAAAATACCTGACTTAAACATACTCTAATTCCTCGTGGGCTGTTTACAAAGGCAGTCAGTCGGAGCTAAGGCAAAGACAAAGAGAAAATGAAAGAAGGCAGCTACATCAAATGAAATGTCAAGGTGCTGGCTAGCCTAAAGCTTGCTTCCAAAACTAATTAGAGCAGCGAGCTGAGATATATATATTCTCCACATTTCTACCCACTCTTGTGTATCAAACCTTTCAGTGACCTCATCAAACCGTGCTTGTTTGAAAAATCCGGACTCATCAATCCTAGTTCAGACCAGCTTTGAAATGATTTTTCATACAGCTTTTGAAGATGGAGTCTAAAATAAATGCTGCTTCACAGTATAGCACAGGAATAGCTCTCACGTTTGCCTATACTTTCTCCAGTTAGTTTTTTGTTGTTGTTTTTTACTTTTTGCCTGGCATTTTGCACTGCAAGGAGCATTGATTAATGTGAATGTTTTAGCTGTAGTTGTTGTTTGTGTATAAACTTTTGTTAAAACAAGTACTGCAGAATAAATGACCTTTATACAGACACCTATTAAGGCACTAAAAGGCTTGGCTACATTCATCTGAGACGCGTATACATAACGTTTGGAACAATAAAGGGATCAGCAGCTGCAAGGGGGTTGAATTGAATCCTTTAACAATAGAAAAGTTTTTCAGGCCCAAATACCAGCAAAGAGAATTTTTTGCAGATAATCCAGGAGAAAGAAAATAATAAAAAAAAAATGCTAGCCAACTTTGCAGCAGTTAGCATAAGGGTGCCATCTGAAACATGTCAGCTTAAGAGTGCCCCATAGTACCATTCTTTTACACAACCATAGTATTCAGAACTGTTTCCCCAAATAATCCCAGATGGCATGCCACAAAATTTCAATTCATTTTAAAAGCTTTCTTTGCTGTTATTATGTGATTGAAAGTGCAAAAGCAAGTTGCCATTCTCATGGCACTATTTGCATTGGCTATTATCCCCTAAAATCCCCTTTAAACAGCTACATTGTCAGCCCATAGGCCTCATTTAGAACTACAAAAAAGCCCAGATTAATTCGATCAAAGGGAGAGCCAAGTACAAAATGCACTTTTCAAACTGTATCAGAGCAGGTTCCCTTTACAGATCCCTGCACGGCTAGAGCAATGCAAAAAACCCTGCCTGAAATAAAGCCTGAGCACTAACAGAAATAACTGCGCGTTTCACATGAAGCTTTTGGGGCTCTTTCAGGGTAAATCTCTCACTACCAATGATTAGAATAAAATATATTTAGATTTCAGTCTGTAAACTAACCAGCGAGTATCAGCTTTTGCCTGTTTGGCTTCTCATCCCCGTTTTCAGGAGGCACTGAGGTGTTGCATGCATAACTTAGCTAGCTGTAGATATTTCTGAAGTCTCTGTTCATCAGAATTTCTGATTAATTAACTGAACAACTGGCAATGAAATTCCCAAAAGGAACAAATAACTCTCCCCAGAATCATTTTGTTCCTATTGCAAAAGAATCAACATCATCATCGATTCATTGGTGAGTCAAAGAAGAAGAAAAAAACTGCTGGTGTCCTTTTTTCCATGTAACCATTCCCTAGTTCGAGATGAACCCTTTCGAGCTAGGCAATACGCAGCGCGCAGGTCCGCAGCGCAGGGGGCTGCAGTGGCTGCCCAGGCTCACGCGGGGAGTTTGCGTGTCTCTGGTCAGCTCCTTTGGCGCCTCTGCTCCCGCAGGCTGCTGCCGTTTGCCCGGTGGTGCTGCCATGGGCTCTCCCCTCCACCCTCGGGAGCGGTGCCTTCAGCGGCTGCCTTTGTGCGCGGAGAAGGACGTTTTTACAGGGCAGAGAACTGCAGCACAAAGGTAGGGGCGCTGAACGTGCGCGCCGGGAGCTGCCGCGGCCTCCCACGGCACCCATCAGGCCCAGGGCGGCACGCTGGAGAGCCCAGCAGCTGCAACCCACATCACAGTCATTTAAGCTGGAAGAGGAAAACTGGGGGAACGCTTTTGTGAGCCCCTTCCAATGGAGCTTAGCTCCCCCACAGCACCAAGCTAATACAACAAAAGTATTTGTTTATTTACTTATTGCATTTTATCGAATAAGCGTTTGTGTGGTGTTAATAATAAATGCCGTGGAGCGAGGTGGTGTTCCCGTGGAGACAGAACGAGCTCACACCACGAAGAAAAGGCTCAAATTTCTATGTAATAAATGTATGTTACACATTAGTGTAAAACCTTGTGCAAACCTTGTTTTACTCCTTACCATTATAAAAACCATTATTTTTAGTTTTGTGATCTTGGAACAAGAACAGAGGAAAAAATAATATAACATTTCTGTTGAGGAGCACACACAAAGCGTGCACATTTTAAAAACAGTATCAGTTACAACGAGGAGTAGCACATATTCAATTAGACATACAGGCTGAGGGTTTTTTTAAAAAAAATGAAAGGTTTCAGTACTTATGCATCATCCCACATATTCAATGGGGTGAAAAAGGGCCAGAATTTGTGACAATCAGTCATAAGAAAGTGGTCAGGTGTGGCGCTCTTGATTTTATTTTATTTTTTATTCCTGTGTTTGTTCTTTGTACATAGTAGCATACAGGAAAACAAAAAGCTTTTACTAAGCTATTTTGTCCCTAGAAGGTATGACAACTTCAGTTAATATCTGTCCCAGCTGCCTCTTTACCATAGGCATATTAATTATTATTATTATGCTATTGCAAAAAGTACTGAAAAGTAGTACCCATACATGAAAAATATAAAAATAAACTTTATGAAAGGCTCCAATCCTATAAACATCCACGTTAAATCTCATTAAAAGCCATTGGGCTTTAGGGGGTTGTAAAAGTTACTCTACGGTCTCCTTTGGATGTCAATCTGTAAAGACACTTAATTCAAACAGGGGTCTTCAAACACATACTCAGCTCTTTTTTTGCCTAATCCTAAAAGTCCCTAATCACTTACAGATATCTAATTCCCAACAGGAAAGTTTAATAAGCTGAATCAGCTTGTAAGCATTCCCAGGCTCAGAACACAACATGGAAGTCAGTAACAGAGTAAATCCCTCAAGATCCATGAGCTTAGGATTCCTGCCATTTCTCAGCAAATTCTGATCAAAAAGGCATTCTCTAGCTACACATATAAGACTACGCTGTGCCCAGAGTGCAGCCAGATGAGGCAGTGCCTCTGCTGAGCTCACTAAATCAGCCAGTCAGTTTCTGGAGCACTCACGCTAGACAGCAGAGAGAGCTGAACCTGCATCATCATCCCTATTGCAGCAAGGATTATCCTACAGGGGATGCTCCAAGGCTCTTACGCCAGCAGAATTACACTTTTCATGGCATAAATAATATGGGGAAGGGAAGAAAAAGATCGGAAAGAAATATGGCTCTATAGTCTACTATCCAAAGTATTCATCTGTCCAACTGTAGATCTTCTCCAAAGAGCATGTAATGTAAAATGCATGTGTTTATTGACCCTTTCTGGAAGCAATCTCAGCAATAAATTGTACTTTTGAGTTCAGTGTGGAATCCTTTTAATCTGAGGGATTTGTGGCAAATGTTCCACAACATTTTCCATAGCCTAATACATGGAATATATATTTATGAGAAAGACTTTGAACATTAGGTTCAGTTCTTCTCAAGGAGAAGAGGAATTGAGCTTTAAGCCTTATGGATAGAGTTGACATCAGTTTCTTAACTACATTCAGTGTGTCTTGGCCACTAAATTGCCAAATAAAAAACGAGGAGCTAATATTAACAGGTGCTAATATTTAAGCAAGCTCAGAGAATATAAACTAAATCCTGAAGGCAAGGGTAAAAAATTCTTTTTAGGAGTTCCTAGCTTAGGTAGGAACTCCTACCAGCAACCAGCAACGAGATTTCATGGATTCTCTCATTAATCATCTAACTTTCCAACACATTGTATAGGTAGTGCCACCAGCTATCAGCTCTCAGTTCAAGTGCACATGAGATGTTTTCATCCACCTCAGTGCTGTCTCCTTAGAGGAGAGCAGGAACAACTCTTCAGGTACGGAATACACCCAAGCAGCCAAACTACATCCAGTGCTATCCAGGACAAGTCACTAGCTTTTTGAGATTTCATTACATTCTTCAGAATATTGGGAAAAAAAAATGAGAAGGTCATTAGCAAAGAGGTTTTATAAGAGTCTGTAGAACTAGCTCTAGGCTAAGAAGTGTTAAGGCCACGTTCTGACCTTACGTTGCTTAAAATCTGCAATAACTCTTTCAAAATCAATAGAATTAAATGGTACACAGGAAAAGAGGGTTAGACCAATCTGTTTTCACTTCATACTCTTCCAAGATCCAAAGCAGTCAAGGCATTAAATTCAGTCAGGTCTTGTGACACACATCTGTTCCAGAAACGGCCTCTGTTCCTTTGAATTGGTACTGTAGGCTGTTGTAACATCAGATTTCAGCATATCAACGTGTTATTTTCTGAGACTGGCTCTTTATGTTTGCCATCTGTGAAATGCCAATGTCTGTGAAATAGTCTCCTCCACTGCTTTGTTGACAGTGTTCCCACTGTAGATTTCTAATAGTCTTGTATAGTTTTCCTTCAATAACCACAATCAGAAATGAAATCATAGGAAAGCTTTTGTCAGCAGTTATATTGCACAAACACAAGAGCTGGCACTAGTCTCTCAGTTTCACAAAGAAAGGTTCTGATATGTATGAAATCTGTAATGCTATAAAATGACACAACATTTTTATCAACAAATTCTCACAGGTACACTTTCCAGCGTCTAATTTCATTCCAGTTTTGCCATTTGTATGCTTATTACTTGACAGGGAACAGTTCAGACGGATGCCTCTGACTCAGAGTTGTGGGAAGGAGGATCCAAAGAAGACACTAACTGCCTTACAGCGGCGGCCTGAGTTGAACCCCATGTTCAGACTATCCTGGAACTGTCAGACTCCATAGGAGCTCCATGTCTCCTAGAAATAGGTCCAGGGACACACAAGGCGAATTCATAAGGAAACAGGAGGATGAGCAGAGAACGGACAAATGGAAAACTTACTTCACCAGTTGAGTACAAGTATGAGGGACTACGAGGAAGCTCAAGATAGCTATGGTAAGATGAGAGGTGAGGACCCCATTCTGCTTTATAACTGAGACTGGAGAAAAGGACTGTTTTTCCCCTCTCAATTCCATTATTCCCCATCCCACTCTTACCCTCCTACTCTAATCTTCCCACGAGGGAGACAAATTTGGAAGCAGATTTGTACCACATCCCGATGGTGCAGGCAGCCTGGCACAGGGAGGCAAGGTAGCTTGGTGGCTGGTCTGTAAACAGCTTCCACTTTTCGGAAGATACAAAGTCAGTTTGTCTCCTTCTGCCTTAGGCTGAGGAATGTGGTATTAATTTGTGCAGCTGTGAACTCGTATGTTCTACACAGGGTTCTTCTTGCAGTTGCCTTCTGGAAACTTGTCATAAATGTATGTCAAGTTGTAGCCTTTTCTTCCATCTGAGTCAGTCCTCCTCTACCAAAGCAGAGATTGCTTTTGGCTCCTGTAGCAAAAAGAAGTGCTCACATTTGCAAAATTCCCAAAGAGTTTCTAATTTCAGACATGTGTAGGTGTATCTGAAAGATGCTGCCTGTGACTTAAAGTAGCCCCAGTTTCCTGAGGATTGGAATAGTCCAGAAGTACCACTAAAAGGCTTTTCACATCACTCATGAAAGCACCACTGCTAGTTAATGACCAGAACTGCTATGAGAAAATATACATAGTCCCTTACAGGAAACACTCCTCTCTATACCTGCAAATGAGAAGTTAGGGACACTTGTCACCACTGCGACCACATTACAGCATTTTACTGTGCTCCTCCAGTGTGGGCAGTAACAAAGCAGGGGGATTTTGCTTAATTTTTATCTTTCTTTTTTTACAAAATTTGCAGAAAGTTTGTATTTCCTTGCTAGTGACTACGCAGGAAATAAACTATTCGCTAAAAGTACCATGTACTTTGTTTCCTTTTGCGTTTTTCCCATTGGGTTTGTTTTTTTGAAGCTGACACAACATCCAGGGCAGTTTTATGTACCTATGACCTGACTAGTCAAACATGCAGATATTCCCTGAGAGCCTTACGATTACTCTTCTAGAGAAGCACAAGGGGATTTCTTGCCCCTGAAGCTGCCACAGAATGCAGCCAAAGTGGGAAGCTGGGGCCACACGTCAGCTCAGTTGCCATCTCACTCCGTTGATTGCCCACATGCAGCTCAGCCTTAGACAGCGTGAGTGCTTCACTGGGGGAACTAGCCTGAGAAAGCGCTTGCTTAGGCACCTGACTAAGTGTTATAAGACAGGCTCATCGCAATGCAAAGCCTTGTAATATATATATTTTTCAATTTCTTCAGCCTTTATCTGTATCTATGGAAACCTCTGCTTTATGTTAAAGTTATTCATGGTCCTACACTAAAATAAAAATATATCTGAACTCCTCCATGCTTGTCCCAACCAGCAATAAACTAATAAAGCCACAAATAGTCTTTTGGTTGCTAGATCTTTGCTACTAGTAAATCTCCACACTATGACTGCCTAGCAAAGGCAGAATAAATATCCACTCAGGATGAAATATATAAGAGCAAATAATATTTCACACCACAGAGGTTTTGTGCCTACCCAGAAGATCTGGAGAGATCATTCAGTCTCCCTAAAGCACGAAGAAATTTCATGCACACCTCTTGAGAAATGGATATGGAACTCGCTCTCATCACCCTGAAGTACAGAAATAGCAGGCTCATATCGAGGCAGAGTGTATTTACATGGTGATGTATTTTGGGGAGGCCTGTGTACATCTCTGTCTTGTAGCTCCTATAGCCTCAGACAGGTAAATCACACACATGCAGGATGGCTCACATGAGCCAACACGGGCTCATCCGCTCAGACTCTCTGTGTTCACAGTTGAGACCATCTGCACAGGCACAGATCGATCCCACCATAAGGTCTGGGATACAGATGATACGTGGATTTATCTGTTCATATTCTTACTCAGTATTTTTTTCCATATGCCAGGATCATCATGAAAAAAAACAAAACAAAGCAAAAACTAAATGTTGCAAACACACAAAGAAAATTGCATTTCTGCAGGTTTTATTACATGGAATGCTGCATTTCACGGCATACCACCAAATAGGTTCTGCCATCCTCTCTTTTGGGTTCAAAAGCAGGCCTAGAGCATCAGCTCGGACAGCCTTGAGAAGCAGAGACGCAAGCCCCAGCAATCACAGGTCACATAGAGTCAAATAGTCCCTTTAACAACAGGGTCTTGGTGTACACAGAGACTTTGAGTTTTCAAGTCATCTCGCCTGGTCACTTAGGCTTAAGGGAGAGCAGAGACCAACAGAGGTTTGTTGCCCCTTTCTCTCAGTGTGCCTTTGCAGGTAGGGTGGATGGGTGCTCCTTGGCCAAACTTAACCCCACTAGCAAAGCCAGAGGAATAGTAAGTGCATTACAGGACTCCTCTTTGCCCACAGTCATTGCACAGTGAGGGGAATCACCCCCAGTAGCTGGAGAAAAGAGCACCGTGACCACCAGCGAATCGCCCCTCCAAAGGACAGAAAACAGAGGTGCTGGAAATGGCTCAAGTTCCCTGTCACTGTTATTTGCAAGGATTTCTGTGTGTGCAGAACAGACCCACAGTTTGAACTTGGAGCAGAATATCTCGTTTTCCTGAGTCAGCTTAGTTGACAAGGGAGAAAAATCCAATAGAGCAAGAAGCAAAGGAAGAGAAGAGCTGGAGACACCTGCTGAGGTCTAAAGGAAATGGCTAGATCGGAGTCAGAGGTAGGGAAGGACATGCAAGAATAAAAATAAAACAGTAAAAAAGAAAATAAGCTTTTACTTCTTGTATAATTTTGATTATTTAGGAGTTTCAAACTGCATTTATGGTGTATATTAGGTAATGTTATTTATATATTTGTAAGTTTATTTTCATAACAAGTAATGCAGTCTTGTTTAAATTCAATGAAATTAAAATTAAAGAGGGAGAATGTATGTTTTGTGCTCCATTACTCTCATGCTCTAGACTCAGAATTAATTTTGATCACAGTCCCAAGTCCCGTGTAGGCAATAAAATGTCCTTGATAAAAAGTCTTTGGAAGGAATTTGGGCTGGACATTTACTTTCTTTCCCTGAATAGTTCCCTCAGACTTAGGGCTTCTGGGTGCCTTGAAATACCTGCTGTTATCTACTGCCCGGGTCAGATCCCCGACTCCAGCAGATGAGGAACTGCTGTGGAAATCAGTGCAGCGAATGCCCGGCAGCTCTGTCAGCTGCTCCCGGGAGTTCATCATCTCCATTGTGGGGGCTTCTTTGGACCATGTGTGAAAATTCATCCGGCTGCACTTTTAATCTTGAAAGTGTAGACCGTGCCATCCGCAAGAGCTGGGTTTCACAATGCAGGGCAACCACACAACGCACGCGGCACCGGCAACGGCAGATTAAAACCGATGGGGCGTATAAACTCTGTGTCTGGCCGGGGCCGAGGGAGGCGAAAAGTCTGACCTGCACACAGACCTGCTGCTAGCTCCACCTCACCCCGCAGCTCTCGGTATGGGAAACCCTCCGAGGCCGTTCACATACTCGCCCAAAACAAAGGGTTCAGCCTAGTAAATCACAGACCTTCTGACCAAAGAGCCCGCAGCACTTCTTAGGTTTACGTTAGATATGACATGTTATGGGGCTGAATTTGCTCCAAAAGCAAACATGAAGCTAAAAAGGGACTTCAGAAGAACTGTGGCCAGAAGGCCATCTCACTGTGGCCAAGCATTTAAAAACATTCCCAAACTCCACGTGCTAACAGCACGTCGCAGTCACACATTATTAGAAAAATTCTCTTCAGGGTTTCCAATGAATTGTCACAACCTCTATTACCTCACCATGAGTTTTATCTCTATGATATATTAGCCTGGCAATATTAATGAAGGTCTCATTTTCAATTAGATATTAAAGGTATAAGAGGGTAGTCAGAGCAGCCCAGGTCTCCACCTCCAATTAGGAGGAGTATGTTGTCCACTCTATAATAGGGAAATGTTTCTGATAAGCGTTTACATAGTAATGACCAATTTAAAGGTTGCTAAAGCAAATTCTGAATATTGCAGTTTTGTTTAACCCACAATGAAGATCAGTTAATTAAGTAATCTAGAGAATGAATTTAAATTTGGGAATCTTTAAAAAGGTTCACATGGGGTCAGCCTCTTAATCTAATTTCCATGACTGGTTTGACTGGCACAAATTAATATAGCAGCTTGTTCAGATGTCATTGGCCAAAGGCTCTACACTAAAGTCAAAACCACCAGTTTCAACATTTACCTTATATTTGATTCACTTTCCCTTCTGAATGTCAAGCACTGTACTTTGTGTGAGTCATTTTCTGATAAATATATGAGCAGATTGAAAAGAGCTGGTGAACATAGACACCTGGCAAAGATCCATGACTGTTTTAATTCTTGCTTAGTGATCCTTAAAGATGGAGAATATAAATAACTTTTCAAAAATTAAACAGCACTCAGAGCCTAAATGAATAGTGAAATACCATGGTTTGTGCCAGTGAGGAGCAACTTCATATACATTGATTTCTAGTTTCAACAGGCTCCAACTAATGTTAGGTGGGGAGGCTGACAAAGTTCTGTATTTAAAGGGATTGTTTTCCTGTCCGATTGCACCTCTTGTGCTTACAGGTCACAGTGAACTACCCTGAGAACAATACGCCTTTTTGCCAGTGCACAACAGTGACCCATAAACCGCTTCAGTGTCGTGTAAGCTCAATACTCCTGTGCCTTTGAGTATCATTTCTGTGAGTCATCACAGATTGAGGCAAGGCTCCTTTTTGCTATAACTGCAAAACCAATATACTGGTGGTGGACTGAGTTCCGTGCACATATTGTTGAAAAGAACTTGATGACATGGTTTAGTTCTAAATAGGATTTTTGGTGATACACTCTTTTATTAATAGTTTTTGTTTCCAGTTTCTCTAAATAAGATTTCAGCTCTCCTGTATAGCCTGAGAATATTGTTTTTCTTGTCCAATATGACTTCCTAGACCTTCTCACTCCATTTCTTCAACTGAAGGGAGTGAACAAGAGTATATACTTTATAAGATGCTTCAGTGAAGTTCTGTCGCATTAGATGCAGCTAAAACATTTTGACTCACCTGGGCATTGACAGAACGGCAATTAGTGCTGAGCACTGTACCAAAATTATCTGCCTATGGAGACTTCCTGCCGAGCACCAGCGCCCACCTTTGCCTCACAGCAAAATGCCCTACTCCGAACACATACTCTTGATAATTTAACCTAGAAAGGTGTCCGCCGAGACATTTTGATGTTCCCGAACACTGTTACTTGAAAAAATGTGCCCTGATTTTTTTAGGCCATCTTTTCTGATAAAAGTGTGGCTAAAAATGTCTTTTGTGAGAATTTTGACAATGCTTTTGCATGTATGTCAGTGCTCTCTGTAAAGGGAAAATATCCAAGTCATTTTTATCTAACTAATTCATATAATTTAAACAGCTTTGATAGTGTGTTCAGGCCTGGCTAATTTACCCCACTTTCTGGCATTAGTGCTAACATTGCAATGACTTCTGAGGCTCTCACGCTGCTCTTCTTTTCCAGCTGTGACCTGTCCAACATTTAAATGGATGATTACTAACCAAGAGGAAGAAAAAAATCAGGCTAAGGGAAGAAAGTTGTATAAATCTTTGGCAACACGAAAAAGATAGCAGGATCCTAGGGCTTTTTTCTATTTTGAGTTATTTTGTGAGAAGTATGAAAAAAAAAAAAAGTTCACTTTAGAAAGTTGGAAGAAACTGCAGAGGGACTAACCTCATGCTAGACACAGATTTTTTTTTTAATGGCTAAAAGTTAGAACTCAGTTATTTCCGACTCTGCAGGGGTCGTTTTGCCCGCGCTTCGCTGCTCTTGCCGCTGTTGAAGGAAGCGGGCACGAGGGGCCCCGAGGTGAGCGGGCCTGGGGCGAGCGGCGCTGCGGAGCGCCGGCGCTGCGGAGCGCGGGCGGCGCTGCCGGGGGCGCTGCCTGACACCGCCACCAAGCGGCGCCGCCGGGCGCCTTCCCTCGCGAACGTTCCGCCGTCGTTGCTCTTCCCTCGCGAACGTTCCCCCGTCGTTGCTCTTCCCTCGCGAACGTTCCCCCGTCGTTGCTCTTCCCTCGCGAACGTTCCGCCGTCGTTGCTCTTCCCTCGGGCGTGCCTGCGTCCCTGAAATATTTAGCAAGTGAGGAAGGAGACTCCTTGTGATTAAACCAGCTTCACAGAAAACAAATACACGTGTCTGGCTTCCACATGTTTTAACCGTATAGCTGTTTTCTTGAATCATTGATATATATTATGAGGAAACAAGAAAGAACAAATTTCTACCCGTAAATTCAAAGTTAAGAACATATAAGTGAAGAGTATATAACTCGGTTTCTAAACACGGCAACCTGCATTTTCCCCACAGACTCCTCCATAATTTCCATCACCATTTATCACGGACTCATCTGTAGGAAGCTATCCATTGCTATTCTACATGGAATTATCCTCATCTGCTGTGCTAGGACTAGGATGCATCACTGCATCTTCTTTTAGCAGATCCATTTAGCTTTTTACTCAGCCTCCTGTGAAACTACTATTTTTTTGCTCTGTGAGGTGTAGCACTGAGCAATGTAATTCAGCAGATTCTGTATCACAGTGTTCAATGCATTCCTGCTAGTATACTGAATTGGAATACAATATTAATTTGACTCCCCCTTCCTCAGATTTGTAGATCTTGTCTTTTCACAGGGGTAGGTAATATACAGATATTTATGTAGAAGTGTTGGTCCATTTAAGAGTCAGCATAGATACATGGGTACAGATAAGCAGTAGGAGAGTAAATATCAGTGCTATAATCTCTGCAAGCATGAAGTAGTTTTTAAAGTTTCTGAAACTTTAATAATACCCACTATTCAAGCCTTAAAAGAGTAACCAGATTTTTATGCTTGTTCAGTACACAGAGCACTGGAAGCTGTCGTACTTAAAACACACCCACTTGATCGGGGTGTCTGCGTGGAAGTTGTGCTTTTGGTACAGTCACCAGCACACACATTTTTTTACAGTCTAAGAACAATGTTCAAAACAAAACAGTTACATAAAATGTTTAGCTGTGGTTATTACTAACTAAAGGCACTAATGACAGCAATGCTCCACGGTAAGATTATGATATTAAAATAGCCCTTGATATTCAATGACAATCATTAGTATATTAAAAAACTGACAACCCAATTCTCTTGCAATTTACAGGATAAAAAAACCCCTAAATGAACTAAAAGCTTTTGTTATAGAGCAGAATCCTCCAGCACGGTTTCACTTCCTACCTTCCTGCTTTCCTCCAGGCTATGTGCAAAATATCAGCTTCCTGAGGACTGTCTCCATCAGGCTGATCAGTTCAAACGCAGCCAAGAACAGACATGGTGCCTTTCAGACATTCTAATAGCTGAGTTTAATGTTTTAAAGAAATCACAGGTCTGAACTTACTTCCCAGGCGTTGCTGTCAGCTGTTGATGAGGTTTGTTACCAGATGAGGATCTAAGAGGACTTTCCCAGATACCTGCATTCCAGAAAGCAGAGCTGCGTTCGGCATGCAATGAAAAATAATAATAATAATAATAATATAAAAAATACAGTTTGTAAGAAAGGACTTTTAATGACAAGAAGTATTTTAAGGTATGACAACAATAAAATGTGCCAAATTTTGACCTATCGCCCAGAACGTAACATTACACATTTTTGGTACAATGCCTATTAACTTGCTTTTGCAATGCATCCTATGGTTTATCTGAAAAGAACCCTTTTCTCTTTTTCTTTTCAGTGATTTGGAATGTCATAATAACATAACCAGCTCTCTCCAGTCCATTCAGTCAGGGGCAATGCCTGATTGAATGTGTAATGTCCTAAGCACATTAAAAGTAAAACAGGCAGGCAGGAATATCATTTGAATTCCACACAGTCATTCCATACATCACTTAAGCAAATTAAAAGAGAGATCTGATTAAGAAATGAGTTCTTGAATATCTTTTATTACACAGTCAAAATGACCACAAAATTATAATCATTTCTTATTTCTGACTGAGAAAATGGGGAGATATTCCAGATTAAATCTTCTCATCTTTTAAATCTTAAATACAGATATTTCTTGCACAAAAACGTTTATTCTCCTCTTACAGCTACATTTTTTCTTATTTGTAGTTAATGTTATGCATAATGTCTTTTGCATGAACACCAAAGATTTTTCTGGGTTTTGTTTGCTTTTTGTCTTCTGCAATAGGTCGTTTATGAATAGTGTTTAATTGCAAAGAGCTTTGTTAAGTCAATGCAGCCTTACAAAATATATCTATTTTTCATATTTTTTCCCTTTGTCAGTCTCCTAACAGCTCACCTCAAATATAACAGGTGACACACGATCTTGGATTTGGCTTTGATAACTAAAAGCTGTAAGGTTGTTTCCTTATCTGTCCACTACCGGCTGCTGATGACCTGCCTGTTACCATGCTATCCCAAAGCAGTGTCCTTCCAAGCACGAGAACCCGTTAGCTGACCCGGAGGAGCAGTAAGGTTCAGCTGATCACCAGTAATTCATTAAGCTATAGCCTCTTAGCCATCTGCAATTGCCTTTTAGTGCCCTTAGAGCGCTCAACGTCTTCAGGAGGCCGCTCATGTTAAGTCTCTTAATCACTAGCCAATTTTGAAAATGGAAACCAGGCCCTGTTGGGGTGACCCTTATTCTCTGAGGCCTTTGACAAAAACAAAAAGAAACAAACAAAAAAATAGAGAAACCACTTTTATGTAAAATGTTGGAATATGAAAAAATGGGAAAATAAAAATTCAGAGTTTGCAACTTGGACCCTCTTATCGTATTCCTTAAGTTAAAAGAGCTACAAAATTGTCCTTAGTTTGGAAAATACAATGCATATTGAAACGATTGATTTGGTTTGCTGAAAATGAAATATTTGTTTTAATGTATATGCAAGGCAAAAAAACTCTATTCACCATGATGCTGTGGTAGCATTGAAGAGTTATCAGAGATGCCCTGGTTTTCATTTACTTAATATAACCTTGAGTATAAAGTGCAATTGCTTCAATGCGACAATATTTAAGTTTCAAGCAACTAAAATGATATTTTAACAGAAGACAGTAAAGGTGTGATTACACAAAGATGTGTAACGAGTGTAGTTTTAATATTTATACTCAAGATGGCAGCATGAAAACAGAAAATAACCACTTTCGTAGGGACTTTCCAAAGCTGTATTGGATCTTCCCTAGTCTTGATTTTATTGCATTCTTAATAAGTCTGACTAGTTTAAATCACATCAAAATTATAATTAAGGATGGTTGGCAATGAAAAACACCCAGAGAGCAAATATTCAAGAAAAGGCAAAAACCATTAAAACATGCAATATTAAAAATAGTGTAATGATTAAAGAGTAAAGCTTTTGTCGGAAGTTCATTAGCAGAATGTACCATTTCAAATACCAAATCAGAAAAATATTAGCATTTAGTCAGGCCCTGGTGAAGTTCTAGCATAGCTTTAAGCGGCAGTAAATATAATTCTATGTATATCCTTCTCCCATCCACACAACAGCTATGATATTTAAAGGAAAACCTTGGTTCTCATTCTGAGTGTCAGTACTTCTCTGCATTTAAACAGCTTTAAATCTGTTTTCCATCACAAGACGTCTCCTTTCTATCCTGTTGCCTCTGTCTCATATTTCCTGCATGTGTACATGCGTGTACACTCTCCTATCCATGCAAAAGCATTGTCTAATGTAATTATTTTATGTCCTTAATAAATATCTAATGTGCTTATCTACAATCATAATATATTCTTTGTCTATATAGTTGAAAATTATTTATGACTCATAGAGCAAATGGATTTTGATGCCTAGAAGCTGTAGAGCTATAGTAAGATAACACAAGCAATACTTAAATATTGCAGGCCTCATTTTCTTGTGTAAATCTTTGTGTCAGCATATTTTCATTGCAAACTAAAACTACAAGAAGGAAAAAGATGCCTGGTATTATAGGTTATGCTGATTCATGTTTTAGCTCTCCTGCCTAACAAAAGGCTTTTCTTCTATGGCTTGTGAAGAGCATGATGGTGACTAAGCAACCAATGGATTTAAGAAATGAAAAAACAATAGGTTCAAATTCTTAAAATTGCTGGTGTGTGACTGAAGGAAGCAGCTGAATCACCACCTTGTCTTTGAATGTGGCTGGAAAATACCTTTATAAAGTGAATCATCATTCTCTATTTCTTACTGAAAGCAGTATAGTGTCTGGCAAAATACTGCAAAACAACCGCTACAACTCTCTTGTAATTCTGGTTTGGGAAGAGATGTTATTAATGAATGGAATAGAATTAGCACTCTGCTTGCATCTGTCTAGCTGGAAAAAGTCAATTCTCTCAAGAGTTAGTCAACAATATAAAAGCAAAATTTTCCAAAGATGGGTTTGCCCGTATGTTCTCACATATCCTTTGCTCAGGGGGTAGTACCTGTGAGAGTGCATCTATCTTCTGAGGGAGTGGATGGCTGACAGGCTGGCCAAGGTGGGAGGAAATGGGTAACTAGAATAATTTCTTGTATTCTGAAAACCATGGCTTCCATGGGGATACTGTGACATTTCTGGATTTTGATAGCAATTCCTGGCTTTAAAGCTGCCCCCAATATGGCACTGTAGCGTATGTTAGGCAGTACCCAAGCCACCATAAGCAAATGCCTATAACTAGGTCAGAGAGTTTTAGTTTTTCCTGAAATGGGAAAATAATTTGCAAAAAGCCCCAGCCTCCACAATCACTTACTAACAAGTCTACACCATGGTAATCTCCACTCCCTATTAATAGTAATTACAAGAGAGGGAGATGTTGGTAGACGTAGTCTGGTTTCTTAGTCCCGTTTTGCCGCAGCACTTCCCAAGTCACATGTAGCCATCTGGCTACCATCTGGGTCTCATCAAACAGAGGGGGACATTTCCAAGCAGTTATGCAGCCAGAAAAGAGCACCCACAGCCTGTGTGGAAGAACACCCGACTTACTCATCTCACTTACTTTAGACTGAATCCGGCCTTCGCTTTCTGAGCTGTAAGCACGATAACTGAAATTTCATCTTTTACCATCAGTGGGGTAAGCCAAAAAGCAACATTAAAGGCCCCTGCATATGGTAATATAACTTTAAACCACTAATTTCCTAACTGGTCCTGATAAAACTATACCATATAAAAACAAATAACCAAACCAAAAAGGTACAATTGAATAAAATGAATCAAACGCCATGACATTGACACCTCCTGTTATTTCTTCATCTAATCTGTTCTGGAACTGCCTGAAATGGATTCCTGGCTATTAAGATTGTACTTGAGAGCATCAGGAATGATTCTTTCAGGAGAGTAGTTCTATACAAGTTAATAAAACCCCAAACTGCATCCAGTTTAGGATTTAGCCCAAGGCCTCCTGTGACGTACAGTGATTTGCCTGACAAAACACTATATTACCATCTCTTTCTAATTTGAAGCTCAAAATACCTTTAGAAATGGCCCAGATCATGACCTTAACTATTGCTGTTCATCTACCTTCATAGCATTTGTTGTAATCATGTCACAATACTGGGAGAAAGAAAGAAATACTTCTAATTCCTACAAACAAAAAGTCAGCAAATTGTCTAGACTAGAGTTAGGCAAACTGATATAGATAAGAAAAAAGCTAACAATTTCATTTCAGGTCATTTAAGCCTGATGTTTTACTAAAGATAAAAAGTTAAATATATACCAGAACATTTCAGAAGAGTTCCAAAAGGAAAAGTAAATTTCTCATGGCTTCTGGTTTTCACTTTGGGCTACAAACAGATATTCCCTCTCATTTGAAGAAAGTATATCTACTCACAATACTTATGGCTGAAATTGCAGATAAATAATGACTTCCTTTGTAAAAGGAGAGGCAACTTGATAGAACCCTCTGAAACAAGCAAAGGCGAGATGTGCTCTGAACAAGATCATCTAGAAAGTCTACAGAATTCCTTCCTCCACCCCTGCCAAAGGAGCAGCAAGTTCTGCACACACTGTAAAGGAGGGCATTAGGAAATTGGAGCATACAAGGAATTAAAATAATGGAACCGATCCAAGTAGTTGTTCTGCATGAGAACACCCAGTGTTGTTCTTTTCGTATCTATCACTTCCAAAAAAATGATAAGGTAGTAAGAGATCTGGAAGTTGGCAATAGCATTGGTGACATTGGTATGCAAAATAATCATGCCTTTACAAAAAATAATTGCATGCTAGCTAGCTAGTACTTAAGACAAAAAGTAATCATTGAGACAAAACCAAAGGTTCAGTTTCTAATTAAACACCATACCATCAAAAGATCATTAAAAATATGTGGCAACTGGAACTTTAAATTTATTAGCTTAAAGGAAAGGAAAAAAATCTTTACACAAACAAATCTTGTGCCAAAAAAATAAAAAATGCAGTCCAACACAGTGAAAGTTTCTCATTGATTTATGAAAGTTTATTCATTTTAAATAAATCCCCTTTTCCCCTGTTTTAAAAATATTATGCTTGAGTTAGCAGACCATTCTAAAATGTTTTGCTCTGTTTGGGCACTGATTTTACTCCATTTCCGCTTAAAGCTCTCGATTCTATTCCTTTTGGAAAATCCCCAGCTTCTCAAATCACCACTGGATTTCATGGGTAAGAAAGAGGCACTGGAGTTAATGGCATTAAGAGAGCTTCCTGCTTTTGATTGATCACAGCTGAAAAAGCTAACTGCTAAGTCTCAGCAAAGTGACAGCCCTGACCTAGACAAAAGCTTATAAAGGCATAAAGTCAGAAACACGCAGGTTAAAAAGAAAAGCTTTCTCTTTTTTCTTTAGAAGTGGGAACTTGTGTAAACAGATAGTAACAGTGGCTGGGCCTTCAGGGTGCTATCTCCATACGTACCAAGGAATGGAGATTACTGGATGCAGAGGTTTCAAGATTTACCTTATTCTTGAGTGCATCCTTCATAGAATCTGCTCGTGCAGAAGGGACCCATTGAAAGAACTCATGGGAGATGACCTAAGTGCTAACATAGGCTGTGATCACCAAAGAACTCAAGTATGAGTTTGAGTGTTTCAGAGAAGAAAGTCAGAAACACAGATAATTCCACATTTTCAAAGTCATTGGCAGGCATGAAAAGCAGACATGAAAGAACTTGAGGATGGAGGGAGAAGCCAAAAGAAGAAGGACCGTGAAAGCGATCTGTTGTATTAGAAAATGAATAGGAAAAGCAAGGTGTTAATGAAGAAAAAGACTAAGGAAAATCAGAGGCTGGGGATGAGAGGCCAAGAGAAATACAGATGATGTTTAAGATATTGAGAAGGAGAAGGAAACATCACTCTTGGGCATAAGAAATAGGAAGAAGGACCAAAGACTCTTAAAAGCATAATAAAAAAGATGGCTCTTTACGACTCAGAGTCCTTATTAAAACACTGCAGACTTATGATGAGGGTAGGTCAGAAGAAAAGGTATTGCTTGTCAGGATGCATTCAGTGTGAACACAAACTAGATGGGACTGTAAGGTTAAAGATAATTCAGATAAGAGTCAGAAGAATGAGCTGATTTTCTTCCATGCTGCAACAAGCGACACGAGTTTCCCATTAGATTAATCTCCTGGCTGAAGAATGCATTCAGTGACTGAAGTTCAGGTGAAGAGCTTCTCATCTTTAGACAGAAAGCAAAAAACACGACAAGATCAGGAAGCAGTAGAGATAACCCAAAGTAATGAGAGCTGTGAGAAACATTAGAAGAAATAGGAGAGCCCACAAGGAATAGAAAAGTGTACTAAGAGAGGGAATGGAATGAGAATTAAATTATATTTTTAATCACAAAAAAAAAAAAAGTGAGGGTAAAGTGAGAATCAAGCTGAATAAGACCTGTCAGAGAAATTAAAAAATGGTATTTTTTTTCAGCCACATACATGAAAAAAAAGGGGGGGAGGGGTGAGGAAAGAAGCTGCTAAGCCCTAGAACAATCTCCATTTCTCTGATAACTAAATAAATCTTCTCAGGTTTTTTGGATGACAATATATTAGAATGTAAAGTGAACAGCATGAAGACTAATGGAAGTTTAAGGAAAAAAAGCAGGAGACAACTCATCTTTTTTTGAGTTAGTGATATAAAATTGGGACGCACCTGCAGTACAGAGAAATGTCATGTCACTGTAGTATCTTGGGCCTTGAACTCTGTCATAATGGTAACGATATAGTGGTTGATGCTTCAAAACACTGCAATTATGAACCCAAAATAACATCTTACTCTAAACAGAGATTTCTCTGATTGAGGAGGAAACGTACTGGGACTTCTGGATGATCATATGAGGGCTCTGAATTTGTTTTAATATGTCTATTAGTTCCGATATGTCTATTAGTAACACTATCGAAGAACAAAGTAATAGTGCAAGCAGAACCTCTTAAACTCTAAACTCTCTTATTCAAAGAAAAAAGTAACGAAATTCTTTGAAAAATAAGAATTATCTGTGAATTTGCCTCAAGAACAGGAAAAAATGTCAAATAAACACGGCTAAGAATGAGTAGGTTTATGTGATAAAGGGATTTAAATATCATTGCTGGCAGCTACTAAAGGTATATTTTAAAAGCTTAAACTTAAGTTTATTGTACTACGATCACAGACCAAGCTCACTCAGCCCACATCATTACTTGCTCTGCCATCCATCATTGCAATGTTCAGCCCTTTCTGCTGAGTCCATTTATTTGAGTTACAACCCTTTCTTTGGAGATTCATTCCTCTTCACCTACTAACCTTTCTCTCCCAAATTATGAATTATCTTGATAGCCTTTGGTATCTTTTGATATGGTGTCTTTTAATTTGATAACTTTAGATATTAAAAGCATACCTAGATGTAGAAGCGGGGTCTTTTAGTAGTAGATTAAAGGCTGAGAGTCTAAGTGCTACGGGTTGTAAGGCATAACTCAATCTTCAGCTGTGCCAGAACAAATGTAAAACTTCTGGCTTAGCATTCTTGCCACATACAGGAGGGAAAGCTTAAAAATAAGGAGAGGTAAAACTTGAGCAGCTGTTGAGTTAATATTTTTAAGGCTTTTGGGTGAAACTGTGAAATAATTACAATGCCAAATCACATCTTACTGCTATAGAGGTTCAACATTTAATGCAATAAAAGCCTCAACCTATTTTTGCATGGGTCCTGGTCTTCAGGCCCCCATGTAATATCATTAAGTTAATTAATAACTAATTATTAATTGTTACTTTAAATCATTAGTTAATAACATTTCACTTGTTTAAGCTTTTTTTTTTTCCTCAAACATTGGGGCTGTTTTTCAAAACATACTGAACACTGGTGAAATTAATAGGCTTCAGGAGATTTTTGTAAAGTTTCAGTTCAATCGGAAAAAAAAAAAAGTTCAGATTTTCAAGGCTAAGAAGTTCCTTCACTATCCTATTTTCCTCTTATGTTGCCATTAACTGAACTCTTGTTATTGCCCTCTCCATTAAAATCGCTGCTCAGACACCACTGAGTTTTTGTTGCTATGCTAACTCTTCCCGTTTGTACTACAAAGATGACATCTCTCCAAGGTACAGATCAGAACAATGCTCGGGAGAAGAGCTCAGAGCTACAACCTTGATTTCTTTTCAGCAGATTTGTTGTAGAACACTTGCATTTCTCACCTTTCTAGTCTGCCCTTCGTTTTGAACTTGGAGACGTGTAATGATGAACCTCTGCACAGGATGAAAGAAAGGCTGCTGCCAGTTATTAGCATTTGTTTGACTGGTAACAGATGTTCATGACAGAGTTAATTTTTTTGGTTTTTTAAGTGTTGGCTAGTTTGTTTTTCAGGTCAAATGTACAAGGAGGGAGATTATTAATATTCTGAGCAGACATTATGCTTTCCATTAAATCAGTCTTCAAACATTCTCACAGTGTGATAACAATTTAACAGTAAGTTCATATCCAGAATTATTTCAAAATCTAGAACAATCTAAGGAAGCATTGCTAGAATCAACATTTGATCACCTTTAACTCTGTCTCCCCATCCTATTTCACATTAAGTACTATATTCCTAATAGAAAAGTGTTTTGTGATATTTCAGACTCTCAAGGACACAGCAGTTCCACTGACAGTGATCTTTCCTCTCTCCTCCCTGTAGAAATCCTTGCACCTGTGCTTGAAGTCTTTGAGGTCTCAGCTAATGAAGTAGGAGCTATTTATATCTCTCTAAATCTCCAACAGTTTTTGAGGAAAAAGTCAGTCCTGGCAGCATCTCTGCCACAGACCAGAACTTTGGACCAGCTCATCAAAGACAAAATGGCTTTTCTGTCTTCTCCTCCTTTTGCCAATTGTTGACAAGAAAGAGCTTCATGTTTTCAGTTAAAAAAAGGAAGGCATCTGAACTAAATGTCAATGTGAAAACTTAGTAATAATTGGATCCAGTTACTCCTGATCAAGTTTCTCTGACCTAATAACTTCTGCTTATCTAGTGCAAGAAACTGAAACTATACTGAGAAAGTGTTATATGAAGTCGTACATCTTAAGATGCATTCAGACAGTTTCTACAGCTGTTTTTCACAGTAAGCTATTAAAACACAGTAATTTGATTACAAGCTTGAATCCTAAACTTTTACACCGTAGGAAGTCAGTTTTGCTCCCATTCTGGGGATCTGTAACAAGCAACTAGTTGTCAGTTTTAGGAGGATTTGCGCTGCATAGTCCAAATTTCATCAAGGAACAGAACATTATGGTTAGGAAGTTCCCCATGTAAACATGCTCAACTCCTTTCCTTTTTCCTTGCAAACCATCAGTAATCACATAAGTCACATAATCAATCACATAAATTGACTTAATGACTCTACAATCAAAAATAATATCTTTCAGCTGTGGACTGAAGGCGTTTGATTAATCGTGGGGAGAAAGTTAGACTGATGCTATCAAAATTCCCTGGAGGAGCCAGATCCAGACAGACTCTGTGTGAGTGAGGGAGAGCGAGGGAAAGTGATGAGGAAGTCACAGAACGACCCATCCTCTTCAGTAGTTATCACACAGCTAGTGTTTCTGAAAGGAGGATTCCTGAGAACTGTATCTTGTTTTATGGGGATTGGAGGGCTCATCTTCTCTCCAAAATATGAAAATAATATGGGACAAGTTCTTGGGCCTTTTGATATATTTTACCAAGCATTTTTCTTCAAGGTTTGGTTGCATGAAAACAAAAATAAAAAGATCTTTGTAATTTATCTAGTGTAACTACAGCTCTACAGAAACATGCAGTTGTCTTATTCTTTCCTCCAAATGAAGTCCTCCATGCATCCATCCCAGCAGCTCTGCTCACAGTGCACTGCGGCACCAGCCTGTTACAGCCCTGCAGAAGGACTGAAAGAGTCTATTTTAAAAGGCATAAACTTGAGGACTCAGCCCTGCTGTCACTGAGCCTTTGATTTCAAAGGAGGCAGAAAGGGCTACTGTGTAGGCATGAAAATGGAGAGCCAGAAACAGCCACCTGCTAGAGGAGGAGAGAGAGAATATACTCATCACCCATGATGTGATAGCATCTATGCTGCTCTGTATATGCCTTACATACAGTGCCAATGGGTAGTATGACCCCTGCAATAATCTGTCCCACATTTTGTGATCAAAGAGAGAACAGAGAGCTGAGAAGTAAGAAGATTTATTTTAGCTGACTGGGTTACCAGTAACAAATATAATAGACAGTTTTGCTGATATAGCAAACAAACTTATTTGGCTTATGCAACTAAAAAAAGACAACAGAGAGCAATGAAAAATGAGAGGTAGCCAGGCAGACTCTATCTCGTGACAAGTTGAGATGACTCATGCTGATTTATATGGTGGCTCTAGTGCTTTGCATTAAATAAGGACTTTGTTCCTCAGCTCTGTTATCAGTTAAGCCTGTGAAACCATCATGTACACACAGTCACAGAAGAAGGGGCTGGGATTGTCCCAGGTCATAAACCTGGGAGGAGTTAATAGAAAATGTCCTTCTGGCTCTGCAGAGAGCCAGCTCAGGTCTGGATGTACTCAGATCAGTGCTACTGACTTGGGGCTGCTTCGTAACACAGACACAGCACCCACATCTTTTTGCTTGGA
This sequence comes from Eudromia elegans, assembly GCA_003342815.1. Taxonomy (NCBI): domain Eukaryota; kingdom Metazoa; phylum Chordata; class Aves; order Tinamiformes; family Tinamidae; genus Eudromia; species Eudromia elegans. Next base: position 14,338,131 of record PTEX01000001.1, on the reverse strand, counting down.
GCCTGGTCACTCTGTTCAGCTCAAACTGACTTTCCTTCTCAGAATCTGGAGCTGTAAGGAGCATGATTTTACCAAAAAGTCACCTTTGGTCCATCCAGTAGCACTAGCTATTAATGGAAGCTAAGTATGAGGAAAGACTAAGTGAGCTGGGCCTGTTTAGCCTGAAGAAGAGAAGACTGAGAGGGGATCTGGTCAATATGTATAAGTACCTGAGGGGAGAATGTAGGGAGGAGGGGGCCAAACTCTTCTCAGTAGTGGCCAGTGATAGGACAAGGGGTAAAAGGCATAAGTGAAAACACGGGCAGTTCCATCTCCATGTGAGGAAGAACTTCTTTCCTGTGAGGGTGACAGAGCCCTGGAACAGGCTGCCCAGAGAGGTGGTGGAGTCTCCCTCTCTGGAGATCTTCCAAACCCCCTCCAGATGCCCATCCCCTTGTGCCATGTGCTCTGGGTGTCCCTGCTGGAGCAGGAGGTTGGACTAGATCATCTCTAGAAGTCCCTTCCAACCTCAACCATTCTGTGATTCTGTGAATTTCCGATCATATCAGGTGCAAACTGGTACTGAAAAGAAAGTAGTAAGAATACAAAAGGCACCCAGCCCTAGTCCACCCAGAGCCAGCTCGGCATTATTAGCATGGAGCTTGTGTCTCATGAAGGCTGCTGAGATACTTCTGCTGCACCTGAGTTCATGAAAGCTGAGCTGTCCTAGTTACGTGGAGAACCAGCTCCATGGTCTTACATCCACAGCGTAGTTAATCTATAACCTGGATAAGCAGCCCATGGACAATTAAGAGTGGAATACACCATATATTAGCATTCTCTTGGCACATTCGAGTACTGACACATCGTTTATTTCCCCCAGACTGTGTATCCAAAGACGAAATGTTCACTTTTCACAGGGAAACTGGGAAACATTACCCATTTTTTTTAATAATTCCTCCATACAATTTTACCTTTTCACACTGAAACTGCCAAATAAAATGTCTATTTATGGAAAATCCACATGTGCTGTAGAACTAATTTTGAGCTTTTGTTCACATTATAATGTTAGTAAGAGGACAAATTATGAAGGTTTTGGCAGTTGGCTAAAACCTGAGGAATACTTAGTACAAGGAGTTTCTAGGATTAAAATTAATTTAAAATAGAATTAATTAATTCAACACATATACTCTAAGATCTTTGAAGACGAGCACTCCTATGTGATTGGAATCAGTCTTAGAATTACCTGTTTCACTTTCCTTTTCAAGCCTTGTTTTAATTGATTTACCTAAATAGTTACTAGACAATATAAGTCTTTTTTTCCGATATCTAGTTCATTCTGTCTCTCTGAACACCTTTCTCAATAAAGACTTTAAAGGATATGATCTTGGAGCAGTATTTCTCTCGAATTGTGTACATTTTTATTTGAGCTTCAGTGGATTCATAGTTCCCCACTCCAAGGCCATCTTCTAGCACTTGTATCTAAAAGCTGTCTACAGGTTCATACTTTCCAGAATCTTCTTTCTGGGATTATTGATTCATCTGAGCTATGGCCTAAGACCCAGCTGCCCCTCACACCTTTGTAATCCAGTTCTCCTTCAACTGCTCATGTTAATCCAATTACCTTAGCTTTATGAGGAAAGAGGTAGGTAACCGAGTGCCCTTAAACTAATATCATATTCATATCTCTGCCTTGGGAATGAAAAGGTCTCCACAGTTCAAGAGTCCATGAGTCTAAGTTTTGCTTATCGCTTTGCTCCCAGCCTAGCTCTTGGCATCTTATGTAAGGCCCTCTGAATCACCCTTCTGCTGATGAGGTGTTTGGATATAGGTAGATTATGCTATTTAAATATGTCCATAGGGGACAGATACCTGACTATATTTCAGGATCTGACCTCCTACTAATTTCAACAGATCCATTATCAGATCTTTCCTTAGAAAACCTACATTTTATACACATAGATTTTAAGGGTCATGCCTTCCTCCAGTTCTCAGCAGAATTTCCACATTTGTAAGCCATGCAAGTCAAAAACACTGGCCACTCGTGCCAGTGCAATCTTATTTTATATTGGTTGGCATTGTTTCCTTTTTGATACTATTTACCACTTCTTAAACTAAGGAGAACTTATTTTTGCTGTAAAAAATTCACATGGAGAAAAAAAAAATACAAATAATTTAAAATTAGAAAAGAAAAAAAAGAAACTATAAAATTATCGTGGTACAATATTTTCAGGAAGTTTCTTCTCTCTAGTGAAGAGAGATTTTAAATGGCAAATAATCCTGTATTTCCATGAAAATGTTTCTAGTGGCTACTAGCTTTTAACAAGATCTTGGGGAAAAAAAAAAAACTATTATCCTAGTGCTGATTCAGCAGCTCTGCAGCACAATAAAAAACTTTTCTTGCAAAAGAAGTTAGACTTGAAAGTAGAAAAATACCTAAGAGTAAACAGTGACACCAAATCAAAACTGCAAAAAAGCACACTATGAGTCATGTTTGCATAACAATGCATAAGACATTTTTAAAATCAGATACGTGACTAGAAAAATATATGTCTGCTGGCAAAGAAACTGAACTGACTAAAATTATTTAATTGTGGGGGGGGAAAAAAAAAAGGCAAAAATCTCTCTGGAGATTTTTCTCTCTAGGAGAAAAGCTACCAGATAGAAATCATCCATTTTTCTTTCCACTGGAGAGTATCCTAAACTAATTTTCATATCACTCAAATACATTGTCATTTAGATTGTAATGCTTGCAACATTTGCTGAGAAATAGTCTAGGATTTAAAAGGAATAATGCTAAAATCACTGTAGTTTCAGGACTCCACTATTCATTCCATCTTTCTTCCTTACTTACAGGAATCTCTATGTTTCTGCTTTCTGTGAAAACCATTCGTCTGATTTGAGAAATGCCCATGTTATCAACTAGCTGCTAATGCTTCAAGCTAAAAAGGGAGTTTGACAAACTACAGCCTGGAAAATAAGGCTTTTCTATTACAAACTAATGCAATTCCCCATCTTCACAGAGGCAAATCACAGTCATTCTTTGTTCTCCCCTTCACCTAGAGGATCTTCTCTCTTTCTTTTACTTTTTTTTTTTTTTTTTTTTAAATCTCTATCCCATTATTCTGTGGAGTGATCTTCTCCCTTTTCTTTTCAGTTTACCTAGTATGAAAATTGCAATTGGACCTAAAGTGTATGAGAAAGATGTTATTTATTCATATACCTATTCAAGCACATAACAGAACACAGGCTTCTTCCATCCTTCCTCAGGCTTCTTGTCCCCAAAGCCAAGGCACCGAAAGTAAAAGTTTCTCATACCACCAGGTTTCTCCTACACAATATTCGATATAAGCAGCACGTAGCAACCAAAGCATAGTTACAGCTGCCTTATTGGGCTTTGGAATCCACTTCCAACCCAGACTTCTGAACAGCGTAACATGGGATTTACAGGAGACATGCAGCTGGAGGCAGGGCAGGACATGCATTCATAGCACTTGTCTCCGCATATTCCTGCCCATCCCAAACATGTCTTACATCAGCTTCACATGAAGAATTCCAAATTTTGGGTTTAGAGTAAACAAAATATCTGCAGTGAGCAAGCTGTGGTTTACTGCTATTGGATCTGTTTTGCACTAGCCTGACAGAGTGAAGATAATAGGGATTAGGGATTACATGCTGAAAATCCAAATGTTATACATGCTTATAGTCTTTAGTATGTCCTACTGTCTATCAAGTCTGGGAGAAATAATATTAGCATGCAGAGCTATTTACTCAGCTGTCATATACTTATTGCACAAATTTACAGCTGCAAACTGTAATACTAGTGATCAGTTGCAAACTAGTGATCAGCTGCAAACTCCATACTAGTGATCAGTTCTGAGAACATTGTTATTTTGTCAACCAGAGGCAAATTCTTCTTCTCAGTAACCCTCATCCCAGTGCTAATTCTGCTTAAATTCTACTTTAGGCAGCACACAGCAGCCTGCTTTTGGAAAAATCTGTCATGTCTGCAATGTCAACACACTGTCCACTGCTGGTACCTTTCATTCTTCACATGTTCTCATGGCAAGTTCTCATAGATTCATCACATGGTTCACGGGGCTATTTTAAGTTTTCTCACAGTCTTCTTGACACTTTTCATTCCAGACCCCAAGTTCCATCTGATTTCTAAACAAGAGCTCAGTTAGCTTCTCAGAAGCACTCTCAAGTCTTAGGCAGCCACATCCTTTTTCTGTTTCATTTACATTTTGTAGCTTTAGGTGGAAAACATATCTTATGTATTTCATTTTCACATGGGAGACCATACCCTGCATTTCTGTAAGGGGTCAGAGTTAATCTTTTGTCTGAGTTAACCAACAATTAAGGACCCTAAGTGCATTAAACCTGCCATTTCCCAAGAAAACACTACATTCCAACTGGAATTTCACAACACCATTGAAACTCTTTGTATACAGGAAAAGATGGAAGCTAAGGAAAATGTTTCTTTTTTTTTTTCATGGAGAGTTTTCATTAGTAACAAAGTGACCTGTCTAAAGGTCTGCTCATTTTCAATTTGAGTACAAATATTTTTGTCTTCTTAAAGCATGAGACTGGTAAAGAAAATAAATTTCATTTCCATTTAAAAATATCTGTAACTGAACATACATGCCATTGCCACAACTGAAGACAAAATATTTCTACACGGCTTGTGGCTAGGCTGTGCTGAAAAAGTATCCTTGATCATTTCTGTAAATATTGGCATTATATCTGATTAGGTTACATGTTACTGGTGATAGCACTTTATTAAGTCAAAATATACTTCAGTATAGAATTGTTACTATGATATGAAATGGTTCACAGGCATATATAGTTAACCCAGGCAGACTGTTACAAATTGAGTAAAAACGTATAGGGAATGGGTCACAGGAGCACAGTCAATAAAGTAATACTTTTTATTTTATTTTTTTACTCCCAGGGCCCTGTTCTGCAAACACATTAAATTCCTAACTGCCTGACATAAGACGGTATCACTCTGTGTGCTAGTGCTTATTGATTAGCTTTGCTTGGATATGTGCTGCCAGCTATAATAAGCAAAACATTTCACGGGAAATTGATCACATCGGTCCTAAAAGTTAGAACATATTTGTGGGAAGTCTTCATGCAGCCATCTGATTTAGAACTTTTTACTTTCAAAATCAATATTTTCAAATCACAACTGGAAGAGTTCATTTCTAATGGATTTTTTTAAGTCATAGGTCCACTGGTACTTAGTAAAATTTGCCTCTTGCTTTACTAAGTAACAATATTAATACAGTGCGAGTGAATCTGAGGCCCTGTTGACTATGCTTATTTTACTATCTTTCTGCAATGCCTAGGATTCAATGGCATTATCTACACAACCATAGTAATTACCTCTATTGCCAAGTAACAGAGGACAACAGAAGCCAATTAATAGAACAAAGCATTTAATGCGGGGGCCACCACATCTACCTGCTATGAGGTTTGGGTGGTTTATTATAGGTAGAGGTAGGCTAATCCCTGTTACCAAATGTGCCAAGCACACCCGTGAACCAAGACTGTCCCAGTTTTCAGTTTCAGCCTTTCTGTTCCTGTTCAGGAGTGCTGTGCATTGGGTATACATCAGATGTTTATCTTTTCTGATAAGTTTTTACCAAAAGAAGTCTAGTTTGCACACACGAGCATAGCTCTGAAACCATACCGATGCATACCAAGACAATGATGGGGAGTTTTATTTATGCCATAAACATAAAAACACAGCAGAAAGAAGATATATACTCAACCCTGCTGAGGGGCAGGCTCTGAAGAAGACTGTGAGTGACACTTTAGTTTTACAAAAGAGAAGTAAAAAATCCCCATTTCTCCCAATTGGGACTGTAATACACAAGGAGTCTAAATGTTTACCCAGAGTGATCCAGCTGTCACAGTATACCTACAAAACATGAAGCAGCTCATACTCCATGCCACATGCCACTGCACCATGAATAGTAAGCACTGTTTTGGTATTTCATTGATATATTATAAATACACAAAAAGGAGAATAGAGGGGTGGCAGCTGCTCTAAGATTAAATATAGGAAAATTACTTTCGGGAAAGGTTTGATGAAAGAGCACACTATCAGAGGAGGAAGAAATAATGTCTGAATGCTCTGACTATCAGCAAATGCAAAGACAAGGCAGCAGCACATAGCAAACAGGAAGCTGAATAATGAATAGACAATGGGGCATCAGTGAATATGCCAGGTTACAAAGACTTCCATAGCATTACAGGAGATACTGAAATGAAACTGCAAACAAGAAAAGGCTAATTAAAATTATATGATGGCACCATGACAATGTCACTGAGATATTGAAAACTGCAAGCCGAATTATAAATTAACTCCAGGATTATTGAGTGATTCAGTGGAGTCTGGGAAAACAGTATATTTCCTGTATGCCTCTCTTACAAAGTTGGTACTGTTAATCAGTAATAAATTGTGTCACAGTCTAAAGTTCACCAAAGTAAAAGTAGAATGAGTCAGCATTTTTCCATATATGTATAAACATTTTCTGCTAGCTATCTGAATGTGGTTGAATGCCAACCAGATTAGTCCAGGCTAGGGGATACTTGCTGCTACTTTGGTGAGATCAGCAACAGGAGTGTCATTTAGAACACCACATATCATAACATATTGCAGCATTCTTGTAGCATGATGAATATGAAGGCAGAGATGTCTTCTGAACATATTTTATCTGGACTAGATAATAATTATTCAGCAATCACAGTGCTGTCTCATATAGTTCCCATTCTTCTAAGGGAAAAAAGAAACAGGAATAACCGAGTGGATAAAGAAGGCATTGTTGCTAAAGTTACAGAGCTCAGAAGCTGAAGGATTAGATAAATGGAGTATTTACAAATACCTAAGCATTGTTTTCAAGTGCCTTCAGATGAAGAAATAAAACCCTCCTCCCCTGCACTTTTGTTGGCAAAGACAAGAATTACAGAAGCTAAATGGGTACTTTCTCTTGTTTTACATAGGCTTGAGTTGTTATAGATGTTTGAGAGCATAATTTGGGATCAATTTACAAAGGAGAGTATCAGTGTCACCAATAATAGAGACTGATGGGATTGATGGTGACCAGAATGGAAGCACAGCATTCCAGCACATTAACATTGGAGACAGCCTTGAGGAATCTGCAACAGATAGCAATGACACCCACCATTATGGTCAACATCACAAAAAGAAACACAACTATACCCTTCAGTCTCTTCCAGAATGCATATATTTAACCTATTTTAGGTGTCTATATTAGGATGAGAAGATTCACACACTGGAAGAGTCTGTTTTCTGACAATGACTTTAAAAGAGCCTTGGACGTCTGACTAGGATTAAGTTAGAGGAATCTCACCCTGCTGACCTTCTGGTTACTGTGGACTGATACAAAGAGCAACAGGAACATGGCAGGTTCTTGTGCTTGTAAAAGCACAGAAAGACCTAAACAACCATGCACATGCCAACTTCAGTGAAAAGTGTGAGAGCAATCTATGCAAGAGAAAATATTTAAAAATACTTGTAGCTCCTGTTTTGTCAGAGACCAAAGAAGAAACATATTAGTCTTCCAGGAATACTGATATAACTGAGATACTCAGAGTCTTCTAAAAAGCAGAGTTTCAGGTCATAAATCCCAGTGACTTTTGAGGGATTTCTCAACAAATGAAAATTCTATCACATCATCCCTGCACTTTAGCCAGTTAAATGGTAAAAAAAAGCAAAAGAGTGATTAAAATTGCTAAGGATGTGTTAAAAACGTCTGCAAAGTAAAGAGGAAAACAATGTGAGTCCATGTTTGGAAGAGAAAAAAAAAGCACGCATTCCCACCCTGATCTTTCAGTGATTCAGTCAGTCCAGCTGAATGTTTCATGTCAAGAAATACACTCACCTTAGTGGCTTTTGTAGCAACTATTTGTAGGAGGGCAAGTTACTACAAATAGCAATGATGAGAAGGATAACATGCAAGCAAAGACTAGATACAAACTGCAAGTATACTTCAGTCAGCTCAGATTATCTTCTTAGGACACTCCTTATTGTGTACTCAGAAGCAAGGCACATATTTTGAACATTTGTGGAATGCAGCAGTGTAATAGATGGACATACATTAAAACCTCAGACACCTTCGTTCACTAGAATGCAAGCTGTAAATATCTGTCTGGAGCTGGATGAGACATTTGATCCACTAAAATTTGATCAGCAGGATGCAGAAAGAACAGAGAATGATGAGTGGTTGATATTGAATGGAGCCTAGCATCAAAGTGCTGCAAACTATACACTAAACTTACTCTAATAGAAAAACCTGGGAAAACAACTCTCCCTAAACCAGAGGAGAATGCCTTATGGATTTGTTTCATTTTCCTTGTCGGGTTTAGCTGCAGTAGGATAGAGAGATGATGCAGCTCCATCACAGCTGCAACACTAACTTCTTCAGCTAAATCCAACAGAGATTGTGAATCAAATGTTTTAACTGCTGTAGTTTTCAGGCGTTGAAATAATTTAAATTGTCATTGATTTTAGTATGTGTAATGACACCAGAATTGTGTGAATTGTAACGAACTGTGGTAGATAATGTTACCCACTTTCATGGCTGTTACCTAGCACTCATCCCTTCTGGTAAACCATCTCAAATAATGGTAAGGGGTGGACATCTGGTTGAACAGCCTCCTCAAACACTCCATCTAAAATCAAGGGAGGAGTGTGAATTAGAGCTCCTTAGCTGCCAAACAAGTTAATAAAAAAAGAATATTACTTTTTTATCTAAGATGGTAGTGGATTATGAGAATCGAATATTAAGAATATGAGAATAGGATTATGAGAATAGAATATTAAGAGGTTTTTGATATGACTTTTAATTTTTTTATCTCAAGCAGCACAACAAAAGAGCATTAAAATTGTCAGCTTCTTGAGACAAGATTGTGTGATTCCTCTGTTAGGTGCAGTTAAGCAGTGAAGAGATTCAGAGCTATGTTCTTGGAGCTACAGCCCTCCTAAAAGATTTACCAACCCCCTTGTCCTACAGTGGGATACCCCTATGGTATCCTACCAGTAACATGACCTAGTCTCTTGCCAAGGATTGGATGCTGCTGACCAGTTGTCACAGTTCTTTCCTCACCCACTCTTCCCAGGATAAACTTGGAAAAGACCAAAGAGAGTGGCAGACCCTTAGAAATCGTTCAGAGCCAAGGAGTTCATATATCAGCTGAAATTGTTGATATTCTGGTACTAGGCAGAGAGATCCTCCTCTACCTCTCCAGTCTAGGCTGTTGTTGAGTGGCCTCATCCATTTGCTACTCACTACTCTTCCCCCTTGCCTCTGCTCATTACCCTGTGAGTACTGCCCTTGCCACTCCCTTTGCCACCTACAACCTGGAGCTTGCAAATATTTATGGTGTGGAAGTGTAAAGATTATAGCATTTCTTAACATAGCAATTAATCCTTTCATCCTGTGAACTGGTCAAGTTATCTACCTTCTGTAATTCCTGTCTTTTCTCAAGTACTTGCATGCATTTTACTCTTCCTGGCTTAGAGACCTTGGCTCACTAAGCTTCTTTGGCAGGCTTCTGGTTGCCTACTTCCTTTGAGTTCTGCATGATGAGGCTTGTTCCGGACATTCTTTTACTCGAAGTTTAAACTGCAGCCATTTGGGTAAAGGGCTTCTTGCCAGCTGGGCACTCTGAGATGGTTTGCTCATCCAATTCCTTTGGCTTGCAAGGTAGGTGAAGAGTCTCTATCCTCTGTTTATCCACACTTCTCAGGGATTTTCAAACCATTCTTTTCCCATCTACCAGCAGATACTTACAGCAAACCCTGGGGTTTTCAAGGGTGAAAGTTCCAAGTTGAAGTCCTTGCTTTCACCATGCTTGACTTCAACACTCTTTGTGTCTAAAGATGCCTGTTAATTAAAGATGAACGTGGCCCCTTAATGCCACCTGTAAAGGAGACTTTACACCTGGCTAAGCCTGGCTATCCTAACTGTCTCGCACTGACTTTCACAGTTGTGTCATCTCGGAGAGAAATTCGTATCATAAATGGATTCCATGGCCGTTTGAATATCCCTCTCTTCTTCCACTAAGTAGATAAGGTGCAAATAAACCCAGATTGCTTATTGAATTCTACACCAGGATGGATGAATCCATACCAAAATCAAGAAAATTCCTCACTGCTGCCCAGGATTTCATACAGAACATGTTTGGGGCACTTCTCTGCTGCATTCATGGAAGCTGCAACTACAAATCTTCTGGACCTTGTGAGCCACATACCAAAAATTTTACCAGAGCCACACACCAATCTATCAAAATACATGTCAAAAGTCATATAGTATACCTTCATATATATGATGTAGTCACAGTTCTTACTATTCTACTACAGGATTTATCTAGATTTGACATGCAATTGGCTCCCAGGAAAAAAAAAATCTCAGTTTAAATTCTTTTAACCCTGTGTCTGAGAAAGAGATTTGGATTACACCAGTGTAGCGCTTTGTCATTAAATGCATCCTTATCTTGGAAGTTACTCTGGAACTCTTTGACATGTGGCTCAGAAGACTGAGCGTGCCCTTGTGCTATTCTGTAATGCAACAGTTGTGATTGACACAGAGAAATGTAGTAAAAACACATTCGATACACTTTCTATTTTATTCCTTTCCAAACTGAGACAGAAGCGCAATTGGCTGTAGCCCAACAGCATTAAAACTATTCAACTTCCAATCTCACTAAAATGTACTGTTGAAATGGTATTAAGTAAATAGTGAATGCTTGAGCCTGTGAAAGAAAACAAAAAGTAGTTCATAGACAAATACGTGCTTTTTTTTATAACTCTGGGGTGTGCAATGTCCTGACTTCAGGGTCTTATGAGTATATACATGAGTGTACTGTTTGGGCATGAAAGAATAAAGAACATGCTGGGGCTATGGGAATGAAGTGATTTCAATGAAACGAGAATCAGCTGAACTGCAAAAGCATGTTGATTCCCATGACCGGGAATCAGAAATGAGGTTGAACTGTTAAAGAGATCTCATAATTCAAGAGAAAGTTAAAGATTTGGCACTAAATATTTCCTTAAAGAGTAAATGAGCTGTGCGCATCCAAAGAAAAGACTATAAAAATCTTATGCTATACAACATGTCATCTCTTCTGACACACATCTTTTCAGTTCTGTGCAAGGACCCTCATCCGCTTCATCTATGACCTCTATCTCCCCATACTTGACACATCACAAAATCCTTTGCTTTTCTTCTCACCTTGCACTCTCTCACACTCCCTGTCTTCCCAGGTCTCATTTACCTAAGACCGCAGCTTTGGACGTGCTCCTGGGAATCACAGATTAGCTGAAGGATGGTACAGGATGGACATGGCAGCAAGGACCTGCAGTAGGCAGGTTCACAGTTTGCAGCTCACTGGCCTCAACAGAAAAGCGTACCAAAAATCTCCCTTCAAAAAAGTAAACAAAAATCAAAACACGGGAAAGCTGAAGGCCACTAAATGGACATTATAATCCTTTCACAATATATCTCTTTTAAAGGAAGCAATGACATTTACAGAGAATTTCTCATGGGTACCTCCCATATTACACGACTTGTCGGGAAATTCCTGTTGGTCTGTGTTACAGAGCAGAGTCTTGGGGATGAGAAGATCTTTTTTCAATTTTTTAACAATTTCTAGTTTTACATCTTTAGGGCACACTACTAGAAACTGAGCAATCAAGAACAAATCTTTTGTATCAGCCAGATGTTCTACTTCCATTCCTGGCAGCAGGCAGCTGAGAACGTGTAAATGTGCATTCATCTACTTTGTTTTTAAGCAGCATCTTTGCCAACTTGCAAATTTGTCCTGACAGTCATTTCTTTTGTCCATCTTCCCACTTCTCTACCTCAGCAGTCACAGCAATTTGTTAATTGTTTTTGTTTTGTTTTAATGTTCCATTCTTTTAACTATCCGGAAGCTGCTTTCAGAAAGACATCTGCATTTACTCACTGCCAACACTCAATACGATTTTAATAAACCTTGTGTGGTTTTGACCTTAACACTCGCATAAAAGCTTATTTCCTTAGCTGTCACATAGTTTGTCACTCTAATAAAATTTCCCGCTTGCCTCCTAAGCTGGCCAAGTTTTACACTCACTTTTATTAGGCAAAAAGTTTAATCTGAGGATAACAGCAAAACTGAAAATTATCCAAGCCAGTTAATTACCATTTATTTGAATATGACCTTCCCTCTGACTAAAATCCATTGCAAGTAAAGCAGATATCTATAGAAGTACTTAAATTTTAAGAAAAAAAATGACAGCAATCATGATTCTTTAGGATTCAGCAATGTCATGGTACTTTAGGTTTAGACAGGATGTCTTAATGTCCCAGTATCAAATTGGCTCTTTTCACAGTATATTTTAATAAACTTCCATCTCTGTAAAACTCATTTAAGATTATAAATGGAAGCCTGGATTTTTCTTGCTCTCACAGTATCACTGGTAGTGATAATTCCGACACCAAAATTCCTCTTCAGATTGTCAGCCTCAGTGGGGTTTCAGTATCTCGAATTACAGCTAAGTGCCTGTACAGACTTCTGGGAGTTCTCATGGCTCTTCTGGATAGAGGCAATCACATTGCTCCTTAATAACAGCCATGCTGGAGCATGTAAAATGAAAAAATGCCATCGCTTGGATGCTGTTCAGCCAAGTAGGCTGAGATATTCTAACAGCTAGAGAAGTGATCCTGCTCCTTCTGGTCTCTTCTCCAGATGGTGTAGTCCCACCATTCCTCTTGCACCAGACCTGGTGCTTCCCTGGGCCCCTCAGTGGGCCAGTTCACTCGTGTTGCTGGCCCATCAAGAAAAGAGCTCTGCCCCTCAGCACAGCAGTGGGCTGCATTGCTTTGCATTGCTGGTGAAACAGATCAGAACAGAGTGGTGAGGGACTGTGCACCTAGGAGAAGAGGAGAGAGGGAAAGGGAAGAGAAAAGGAAAAGACCCAGAAATGACAGGAAGGAGCAGGGAGACTGCCTTGAGCAGGTCTCTAGCAGCTTTAATGTAGTCTCTCAGAGTCCATGATTTTCTTTCATCTTGTGTTAACTGTTAACTTTTTAGGTCAGAGATCCTTTATTATTAAATATACACACTACGCAGTATTGTCCAGTGAATAGGTCCTGAAGTTGAAGCCAGAATATCTGATTTTTAGATCTACTTCTGTCCCTCTGCTCCCATTTGGAAGACATTGGGCAAATTGTTCAATTTTCTCATGCTTCTGATTTCATCATGTATAGGGTCTTGAGCTCTTCAAGGCAGACACTGGAACAAAGGAAACGTGATCCTTGATTATTAACACCTAACGAAGGTGCTAATAAATACACAATAGTTGTAAATAGTACAAATAAAGAGCAACAACAAAGAATGCAGAGGGCAGAATGCAGCCCTACATTTAATACTGAATTGATAACCATAAGGATGCAGGAATACAGAGAAAATTCCAATTACCCTCCTGTGCCTGAGAAGGCTTTGCAGCAGAAACATGAACAAGGCCATTGTGAAAACTCTTAATCTCTAGAGCAAACATCAAGCAGATGCCATATTTTAAACATACTATTCATCTCAAAACCATACTTTAATCAGAGATATTTTATAGTCCGTAGCTTCCTGCAAATCTCTGCTTAATGTAAATTTTAATACCTTAGGCATCTTTTGGCTGTGAGCCTATTATTCACTTGATGCACCTCAAGCAAGTTTTAAATTACACTGTTAAAACAAAAACTATTTCAGAAGTGGTAGACATTAAAAGGATTTTGTAAAACAGTATTGTGTAGGAACCCCTAGTTGCTGTCCAACATGGATTTCTCTGTGTTCAGCTCTAAGAGGAGTTCAGTTTACAAGAAAAACAAAGTTGTGTAAGTTCTCTAGAGGGACTTCTGGCATTAGGTTATAGTTACATGTTATAAACATGTTATAGTCACATGTTAATTTGTTGGCAGTAGGTCCAGGTGAGAGGTTTTTTTAGGGTTTTTTTTAAGCTTAATCTTTTCAGAAGTTTCATTCAGAGATACTGAGCTGACCCAGCCTCTGGGGCAATAACCTCTAGGGTAAGAGAGGAGAAATTAAACTGAGGGCAAGCAGACGAAAATATTCTTCTACAAACAGATAGGATGTATCCTCATGCCAAAACGTGTTCTTTCTCTGCTTTAGGTTCAAAGTATGGTCTTTCTTTCGTAAATACCTGTCTAAAGCCATTGATATTCTGGTACTGAAAGACACAATGCAAACACAGGCAGAAGCAGATTTCCTCTGCTGGAATGTGAAACAAGGTATTGAATAATAAGGATTTTCTTACATTTCTTTACTTTTGCAATTACTTTATGTAATTTACAGACGAGATGAGTTAAAAAGCACATATATAGCTAAGGCACCTAACCCACTATAAAGAACCTCATGGACCACAAGAACCACGCAACTGCACATCAGCTTTGTATACGCTCCCGGTACTCACAGAGCAGCTGATGGACGGTATAGGATGGGCATGACAGCAAGAACCTGCAGTAGGCGAGGTAAGAACCTTCCGTCTCACTGGCCTCAGCAGGAAAGTGGACCAAAAATCTGCTACAAAAGCAGAAAAAGCAGAAACAAAGCACAGACCACCAAATCTGAAAGGCACTACATAGACACTCTAATCCTTCTACAGCTTATCTTTTTTTAAAGGAAGTGAAATTTACAGGGAGTATCTCATAGGTGCTTCCCATATTACATGATTTGTTGGGAAATTCATGTTGGTCTGTGTTACAGAGTCTTGGGGATAAGAACATCTTTTTTATTTTTTTTTCACAATTTTCAGAAGTTTTACACTGAGAAATCAGGAGTAAATCTGTTGTATTACCCAGATGTGGGGTGACTCAAAGACAGGCCTAGACATCTGACCTAGCGATCTGCCGGTCGATATGACAATCACTCGGCTAACAGTGGTTTGGACTGCCCAAATTTTATGCGTTCAATAAACCTTTTTCTTGTTTCACGGGCTAATTCTCTCCATTCTCAATTTTTAAAAATCACATTCAAATCACCATCTGGGTTAAACCTTACAGTTGTGGTTTCAGAGTTGTATCTGCATCCTGACCAACATGATTTAAGACAGCCCTGTTCCTACCAGCCCTGTCACTTGTTCATGTATGGACCCAAGCAGGTAGCCCCTTCTGCTGTGACAGAATGACAGCTTCTGGGACCACACTATGACAGAAGAGGAAATGGGGCTAACTTATAAAAATCCCTGCAAAAAAATTGGGTTTTGTTTCCTTGGTTTACCTAACCTACAAATCTATGTTTAAGTCACTCATCTTAAAGTCTTTTAATAGTCTGTAGAATGAAACTGCCATTTCTAGGATGCATCTCATCTCTTCATAATGTAGATGTAGTCTAAAATAAACCAATAAACCGTATATTTCTCTCCATTGTCTATAAAAGGAGCACAGGCTGGTTTGCTCAGATGGAGATGCCAACGCTCTAGATTCCTAAAGTTAGGTGAAATGAATCCTGGCATGTGTCTATTGCAGCTCCTCATATGGATTTCCCGTCTTTGTTGCTCTTATATATGAGGTTTCAGTATAATATTGGAATGTCTGTAAGTGTGCAGGTAGGGCATACACATAGACATGCATTCTCTCTTGATCTTCATCTCTAAAAAAGCAGTGACATTTATCAGTCAAGTTGTATGTTAATGCCATTTTGCAATGCCAAAAATCTTTCAGCAGTGGGATGATGGATGAAATATTTATGGGACATCAGCGGAGCTCTTCTGGTGTCTTCAGACACAGAGCTCATTCTGTTGCAGGTGAGGCCTGGCACTTCAGGCTGTGTCTAGATGACTTTCCTCCTGTGCTTTGGAGTCATGGTCAGACTGTATGGATCAGCGACTGCATGAGGGATTCCCTGCAATTCCCCACATTCAGCTCACACAGAGAGGCGACTTAAGACAACATCGATTTTGTATAACATGAAGCAGGGATGTGCCCCTGTCCTGGGCAGCTGAGAGTTCCCAAATCTAGGTTGGTTCTCTTTTCCAGAGAACTTTACCAGATTTCTCTCTTCACACACTGAAAAATGCCGGGACCTTCTGTTCTACCACCTTCAAGAAAATGAGCGCTGGTGGCCTCTTTTGATGCCTCAGATGTTGTTCGAGTTGCTTGGTATAAGCATAGTTTCCCCTCCTCTTCATATCTCTTCACACACACAAGTGTGTTAGGCACACTCTGCTTTTTAGGAAATCCAGAATATGTTCAAAATGAAACATAACTAGTAAAGAGGAAGAAAGAAACCAATGGCTTTTATTAGAATCTGAAATGTGATAGCACATTAGAGTATGTCTCAACTTTACACGTGAAAAATTGCACCATTACTACCGGGATTTCAGCTTCTTTATAATTTATGCCATTTATCTTCTAATATTAGCAGGCTTACAAAACCTTCTGCAATTACTTGAATATCTAAGCCTATACGGCACTGCAGTGAACAGACTCAGTTCTCCTTCCCGCCTCAATTTCACACCCAGGATCTGCTCCCAGACTGATCAAGCGCCAAGCCTATCGTTCTCAGGCTTTTTTAGTTGTGCTGTTGTTCATAACTTGTTTTCTGCACTCCGCAGCAAAACAAGGAAGTTCTAAAAGCTTTTCATATTTCTTTCTCTGCCTGACACAACTGGAACGTTCCTCTGTGTTTCTTCATTTAGATTTATGCCCATGATCAATATCCCGTTTTCTATTAATACATATCAATTTCTCTTACAAAGCTTTTGTAGTGCCTCGTACACATGGAAAGCAGCATTCTTTCTTTGTAGAATGACCTACAGATCAATATTAATTTCTTTTTTTCCAGACTAGTGAATATTTTTTGCACAAACAACATGGAAGTATTTTCAGCAATAACAACATACCAGATTTCCATGCCTAGTCTGTAGCAGTTTACTCCATAGGGACAAAATTTCTTGAGGTCATGAGAAAACTTTCTACAGAATGCTAATGCTGATCTGTCTGGATTTTTGTTTGTTTGTTTGTTTGTACTTAAATTTGCAAACTTTACTCACTTGCAAAAGCTCTATTAACTGCATGTATTCACAGACTCAAGACTACTGAAGACTAACATTGATATTAGTCTTTTTTTAGCTAATAATATTTATCCTTTTCCACGTTTTCTGATGATTTCTCTTCCTCCTGCACTGCTGTTTGCTGTAAACAGGATGTGAGTTTATTAACAGAAATGATAACTTAATAAGGTAAAACGGTATTTCTCTGCTGTTATGATAGACACCATTATGTCGACCATTTGGCTATTCTGGGCAAACAGCTTGAAATTGTCATTTGGTGTTTCATAAGCATCTGTAAAAGCCAAGAAAGCTTGAGCAGATCTTTTATTTTCCAGGCTAGCAAAGAAGTGACTAGTGGCAGCTATTCTCCTGGCTAGCCTGCTATTTGGGACTGCTTGCCACCAAGAGGCACCACCTGACCCAGGGCCCGGCTGCAACGTTCTGAGTTCTCAGGGTAAAGGATTTTTGCACAGACAAAGCTTAAGAATCTATTAAAAAGTAAGCACACAGTTGCATGGCTTCCAGGGAACCTTCTTTCTCCTTACAAAAGCTGAATATCTCTTGAACCATAAAGTTGCTAAATGGACTTTTTCTCTCTCACATGCTCATCCATGCTTAAAACATTATATCATTTGCAAGTTCAGTCAAGCTGTTTGCTCTTTGGGCATGACAGGCAGGGGCAAGGAAAGCAAAAAGTGATGTTCTGGAAGACACTGCTAGACACACAGTGTGACATCTGACCTTTGCTGTAGCATCACCTTGGTAATTCAGGACGTCGACTGGTAAGGATCTTTACTCAGACGTAGCTAATGTCATCACATCTCCATGACTTGACTGTAGATGAGTTCTGACTTTGTACATAAAACCATAAGCTGGAGAGGTGACACTGCAAAATGGTTAATTGCCTGGTTGCCTCACAGAAAGTGTTTGTTTTAAATTGAGCCTCGGGAGACTTGGGGAGGTAGACTGTCTCTTCTAATCTAAAATGACCTTACCAAAAGTTACCCATTTTCAAAGCTTTTAGTCTTCACATTTTTTTTTCAGACTGTTAGCTTATTCCTCTTCCTGGCAAACATCTCACTTATCAATGCTAGTAGAGTAAAAGAGGACTCTATATCTTGTTTGTATAATATATAATTTATTCATACATATGCAAACACAGACACGCAAACATGCATGCATGGATATATAAATGAAAATAGCTGACTTTATGCTTATTGATCATAAAATTAAATATACCTCAAGCTTTTCTGGGTAATTTTTGACCTTTTTTTTCTCTTTGCAGACAAAAGCAATGCTAATTATCAACCTCGAAATATTTTATGATTTATAGTTTTTAGAGTGCAAACAACCAGTATAACAACCATATGCAAAAAATATTCTGCTTTGGTACCATAGTCTTACAAATTATTTTCTCTACTAGGTGATAGACTAGAATGAGTTATATGAATCTTGTTAGCCGCTCTCTGTTTATAGAAAGAAAACAGAAAAGTATAGAAGAATCAACAGTCCCGTAATGGGGCCACTCAGTTTATCAATTAAAAAAAACCACATCTTAGCACCCTGGATGTAGTCCCTTACTGCAGCACATTAACGTTTCATCTTTAGTGTTTTTATTTTTCTACCACTAGTCTTCAATTTGGTGTGGTCCATTGGTAAATATTTGGTGGTAGTGGATGGAATATATGTTTTGTGGAGCCTTCTGAAGAAGACACAATAGTCTTTTTGCAGAAGAGTTCGCATGATGACCAAGGTGATATATCAGCGCCTATGGAAACTTACACAGATTTGGAGGAGTGGATCTGGTCCTACCTGGCTCTACTTCATAAAGAAATTAACATAGCTATTAGGATGGGTTTAAATCCAGAAGGAGAGACAAGTTAGCTTCAGGCTTCATAAAAAGGAGTATTAAGCATTGACACTTTCAGAGCAGGGCTGCCTGAAAGATGGCTTTTTTTATTTATTGTCCTTTTCAAATTAAAAGATATATCAAGAGATGCTTATATTGTAGTTGGTATGTCTCTTGGTTCTGACAGAAAGTAAGATCAGCCTATGAATAGTTGCCTGAACGTGTGACCAGAACCAGATCAGTGTGTGAATAACTGATTTGGGCAAGGGAACACATATTATGAACACCACCTCTGGAAAGACTGAAGAATATTGATGTGCTGAAAGACACACTATCAAAATCACTGACTTGAAAATCACATTTCCAATGCTATCTTTTGTTCCTGTCATATCTTTTCATCTCTGGCACTAACTGTTGCAAAAATAAATAGAAATCTAAAGACGTTCTCCTCTTATGTTTCCCCTCTCATGCCATGTATGTGGTAGATGTTTTCTGTCGGGAGTCGGGGTCCTGACGGCCGCCGATTGACGGTCGCGGCCGCCATAACCCGGCCCGACACAGCCTGCCCCCCGCCGGGATGACTTTTCGGCGGAGGCGGTTTGGTGGGGCGCCACGCGGCGGCACGGGCGGCGCAGCGCTCCGGCGGCTCGTGGCTCTTCCGGGACCCGGTCAGCTGGGGCGGTGGACTGTTGGCTTAGGACACCGGGTTCGCACTCACACGCTGATCACTAGTCACAGGCATACACCAATCACACACATAGACGAGACACACTCCAGGATCCGCCGTTTATTGTGGGGAAGTGAGGCACTTATATACATTGAGGGTGACGTGTGGGACCGTTTGATTGGCTGCAAGTTGGCCACCTTGCAGCCCCCCATTGGTCCCCCTGGTGGCTCGACCGCCCGGAGCTTCTGGATTGGTGCGCCCCTGGATCCTCCCTACCATTGGCTCCTGCCAACGGCGGGAGAATCCAGGGTGCCCATTGGCGGATGGCTGGGTTGCTCGGCAACCCCAGCCGGGCCAGGGAGTTCTCTGGCCCCCACCTCTCCAGGGGTCATCTGGCGGTCAAACCCCTTACGTCCCTAAGGCCCCCACTAACTATATACAGTATTTACAGCACAGGCTGCCGAATCTGACCCTCTTTTGAGCATCCATCCAAAGGGAGCTGCGGAGCAGCGTTCCCCAACAGTTTTCCTTCCTGTAACTGCTCAGGGGAAGAACTCAGATCATTCTTGGTCCTACACAGTTGTGAGGATGTGACGATCAGGACTCCAGAGAAGGAAACAGGAACTAGGAGCATTAGCCTAGTTTCAAACACCTGCTCTAACACAAGCCTCCAGTGGATTCACAGAGCAGTTGCTTAGCTTCTCTGCCGTTCACTTGTCTTTCTGCAAAATAATAACAGGGAGTCCCTACCAGAAGGATCTGAAGGATCACATTATATGTGAAAAGATATTTAGATATGATGGTCAAAGTTACCAGCTTTCTCAAGCAGATATAAGGCAAGGTGCTGTAGTTTTCATCACAGAATCAGAGACTTGAAAGGAAAATACAAGGGAAGTTATTTTATTATCCATGGCTAAATTTTCTTGTTCATAACTCTACCAACTTCCAAAGAACAGATCTTGCATTACTGAAGATTTTCCATCAGTTTCAATTAGAGTTGAATCAGCTTTTGTATGAACATCGTTATCATATTTAAATGTTCACATACACAGAAAAGAAATGCAACATTTAATCTGTAAGAATCTAATTCAGCATCTACAGACAGCTTTCTACAGCCTCTTGCAAAGTAGAGTGGTCAATCATATCACTAAGAACACATAGTTTTTCTATGGACTGTTGGAAGCAGGCAAAAATAAATTCACTTAATGTATTTACACTACCATTTCGTATTTATAAAGTCACTTGCTGACAATCTAATTTTATTTCTTGCTGAATGCTTCTTAATTATCTAAGTCTACTAAGATGCTCAGGAGCAGATGATGCTTCCCTAAGATATAGTAAACTTTGCTCTCTGTACTCTCTCAAGCATAGTTTTATTATTTCCTTTAGGAATTACTAGCATATTGCAGAGTGGAGAAATTTTTCGGTGGCCACGGAAACTGGAAAATCTTACAAAATCACCCATTTCACAGTTCTTACTTCATGGCCTTTCTTGGCAGAGGTTGTGCTCGAGTGATGACTAGATTCAAACTCACAGCTGAGGTGAAAAGTAAGAACTACGTAAGTCTGAGGTATTAGCAATAAAACTGAAGCCTGGAGAGCAAAGGTTGAGCCATATATTTACCTAGATTTTGTTTTCCCGCCTTCCCTTGTAGCAGTTTCAAATGTTTGTCGGAAAGGGTCAAAGAAAGAGAAGCTGTCACATTTCTGAAAATTTTACAATGTTAGTTGAGCATTTCACAAGTTCTGTATGTACAAGAAACAACCTTCCTCTTCAGTTCAAGCCACAATGTTTCCTGGGTGAATAAAATTTTTATATGTTTTTGTTCCTGTGATACCCCACACCAGAATACCAAATTATGTTTTTAAAAATTGCAGGTATCATTCAGTGGAAAACATTCTGAAATAATTTGCTCTTCTGCTTTTTTTTTCATCTTTTTAATAAAGTAACAGTTCTATAAAGTGACTTTGGAGGGAGGAGGCAAGGATGAAGCAAAAATTTTATTTCTGGCAACTCAATTTTAAAACTTTTAAGAATTGCAACTTTTAAATGAGCTTCTTTGAATACAGTATTCAATTCACCCTGGAGGTGTATCTCTGCCTTCTCTTTTTCTACTGTTTCTTATTTCGGTGAATTACTACCTGCTCTTACAGCCTCATCAACCTGAATTTTGTAGCTTTTCATTTGCCAAAAAGTTATTCACTCAGGACCTTTATTCACCGTCAGTACGATTTATTTGCTTGGGAAGGAAGCAGATGTAATTTAAATGGAAGGGAATCCACTAGTGGAAAGGACTGGGAAGTTTTGTTTAAGGTGTTCTATGACTGTCAGAAAAATATAAAGAGCAGCAGCTAGCTTTATGAGTGACTTAATGCTAAAATATAACATTTTATGAGTCTTGGATGCAGCTCTTCCTTTATGTTACAAAATAGAGTGGAGAAATAAAGAGTACAGAAACACAAACAAGTAAGCAAGAAATAAACAAGAAGCAACCATCGCTGTTAATTTCTTTTCTTCTTTTGTTTTTGTTTTGTTTTTTAACTGTGAACAGCGACAAGACTGAAAAAACTAAGAGTGCATAAGCTGCCAAAAGCTTGATGGCAGATTTGTAACCACAAGGAACGCCTGAAAAAATATGCAGTCCAGGGAAGGCCTGAGCATTGCAGAGGGAAAGAAGGAAAAACAGCTGTGGAAAAAAAAATGGGAATACAAATCCCCAGCTGAAAATGTGAGAGGAAGGGCAGAATAAGTTGGAAAACAACGTGAGAGGCAAAGGGCTGGGAAAAAAGCGTGAGAGGATGAGAACTGAAGAGGCAGAAGAAGGGAGCCGTTATGCAGCCCGCCCATGTTTCCAGCTGGTTAGAGGCGTTTGGGTGCCTCCACTGATCACCAGCTGATGAGACTGCTGTTGTTTTGGTCCAAAGGCCTTTGGGCCACCTTAGGGCTATAGATTCTATAATTAAAAAAAAAAAAAAAAAAAGTTAAGTCTCCTTCCTGTTGCTGCTGGTGATCAACATTGAGACTTCTCTGCCAAAGGACATGCAGAATGGGAAAATGCTTCATTTTTCGAGAGAAGACTGCCTGTCACTTTGCTATGACTATTTACTGCTTGTTCTTAGTGCTGCCTCAATCATGCTGATTGCATGTACTCTGCATACTAGATAAAACAAAGAATAAGCATATTAATTTTAGCATAACAAAATATATGCTGAGCACATAGATTCATAATCCAATGTTACCATTGGTAGTGTATTTTTTTTCTATAATAAACAGCAGCTTCTCTTCGAGGGGCAGATTAGCGCCATGGAGTTCACTTAAAAAATAACGTCAGTGAAAACAAATCATTTTAATAATTTTAATTCTTCGGATCTAGCGGAGTCTAGCGGATTTGCTTTTGATTCCTCTGTCCTGTGATCATAAAGATATTTATTGCAAGTAGAGCCCTGAGCAAGAACATTATTCCTATATTTCCATGATTCAGAATTAGAAAAAATAATAAAAAAGAAGCCACAGCATAAGAGATGGTGTGGTTCAATGTATGAGACTTTCTTTCTGGGGGGAGTGGGGCTGCTTCGGGAGTACCTGGTTATTGCTTGCTACTAGTTCCTCTGTCTTTTCCCAGATGTTTTCCAGACATGCCATGGCAGGGATTCTGTCTTTTCCAAGTGACTCATTTGTTATTCCGTGCATGTTGACAGAGATCAAATGCTGCTGTTTTTGAGGAGCTTCTTAGTCACTTATGTGAAATATAGTGGTAGTCTCAGGCCATTTACTCCTGCCAGGTGTTTGCATCACAAAACTCACATATTTGGCAGCTAGAGGTCAGTCATAAAAACTTCATGGAAGAATGAATTTGAACCTCATTTCAGGTCAGGGTCCAAGTGCTTTGGTACATCAAAACATGATAGTTATCTGCTATTCTTGCTCAGAGATAATAAAAGGCTTCATTTTCAGAACAATTACACCACTGTCTTTCATAAGTACTAACACCCTGAGATCCACATTCCCTTATGAGGCTTTTAGTAAGTAAGTGGGACATAAAATACAAAGAAATTATGAAAATAGTTCCAGACAATTACTACTGTCTAATTGTAAAAATCAGTGCAAATGGGTTTATAAAGAGATTTGAAATAGTTTTCAAATAGACAGAAATCAAATAGACAGAGAGTCAATGTTCTTGCGTTCCCTATCAGACCCAAAATTTTGTGGATGTTTGTGCATTCTTGATGCTACCGTGTTCTAATGTGATTGTGAACAATATTAAGAGAAGGAAGGTTAACTCAATATCAGCTTGCATGACTTTAATCGTTATCCAATAGAGAAGTAAAAGACCATAAATGAGCTCTGAACTAAATTTAACTTAAATAAATGATTTCTAGATATTTAGCAGTCTTTGTTTATGAGGAAGCTTTGTAGGTTAATGCTTTCTTTGACAATCTTTTGAAGACAGCACAAGGAACAGAGAATCAATGTCCTTGCATTCCCTATCAGACCCAAATTTTACCTGAAAAAGATGTCAAAACAAACCATCAGCCTAACACATTTCCCTTTTTAATGTCTGCATTCTGTTCTTGCACAGTTCTGACTTTCATTATTTTAGTTTCAGCCCATTACATGATTAAGGAAGAAAAGAGCTAAACCCCATGCCCAGGGGTTTTAAGTCCTTTTAACTGTGTTGTAGCTGTCTTGTAGTTTCTTTTGTCGCTAGGAGGAACATTTATAAATAACTTGAGTAGAATGTATGTGGTAGGGGGTAGCATGTTTCCAAGCTCTGGAAAGATGGGAATGAAAAGATTCCACTGTTGTGTAAAGAGAACATTTGTTCTCCATCTTCTCTGTGCAGACGTTAGTATACAGGCCACATTTAGGCTGCAGACCATCAGAGAGAATGTGCTGATTAGAAGCATCATTTTTCTAAATCCTAATAAAGGCTAAGTAAATGTATTTGTAAATTCTATTATAGTCTTATCAGGACTTTCCATTTTAAAGGAAAACGGGCTTTTATTTTAAATTTACTAACTCCATAAATAATCTACAAGGAGCAAAAGAGAAAAAAAAATCAAAATTAATTTAATGACAGAATGTCATTTGAGGTGCATACTTAACCTCTCCAAATATCTACCTCTGAATCTCTAAAACAGAGCGTAGGGTAGGAGTACAGATTTCCAGTACAGATTAGGGACCGACCTTCTGGAGAGCAGCTCCCTGGAAAAGGATCTGGGAGACCTGGTTGACAAGTTACCCATGAGTCAGCCATGTGCCCTGGTGGCCAAGAAGGCAAATGGGATCCTGGCTGCATCAGGAGGAGTGTTGCCAGCAGGTCGAGGGAGGGGATCCTGCCCCTCTGCTCAGCCCTGGTGAGGCCGCACCTGGAGTATTGGGTGCAGTTCTGGACTCCTCAGGACAACAGAGACGTGGAGCTTCTAGAGAGGATGCAATGCAGAGCAACAAAGATGCTTAAGGGACTTGAACATCTGTTGTATGAGGAAAGACTAAGCGAGCTGGGCCTGTTTAGCCTGGAGGAGACTGAGAGAGGATCTGATCAATACGCCTAAGTACCTGAGAGGAGAATGTAGGGAAAATGCGGCCAAACTCTTTTCAGTGGTGCTCAGGACAAGGGTTTATGGGTACAAGTTGAAATACAGGAAGCTCCATCTCCATGTGAGGAAGAACTTCTTTCCTGTGAGGGTGACAGAGCCCTGGAACAGGCTGCCCAGAGAGGCTGTGGAGCCTCCTTCTCTGGAGATCTTCCAAACCTTCCTGCACCACGTGTCCTGCTTGAGCAGGGGGTTTGGGCTAGATGATCTCTAGATTATCCCAACCATTCTGTGACTCTGTGGATGCTGTATCACACAGCTGGTTCATTGATCTTTTATGGGTGTGTTTAAAAAAGACTGGGGGTGCTGGAGAACACATGCTATTCCTGAAAACACATCACAGGCAGAATATGAACAATTTGTCCAAATTATGTAGTGATGGAAGGCATAGAATCATTATATTCACATTCAGCACATTTAAAAAGTGATCATGGCTATATGAAACTGAAAAATGATCTAGACATGGCTGGATTTTAAACCCTGCAGCACTGAAAATGCCCTTGCCATCCAACCCCTATAAAAGAGCACTTGATCTAGTAGAAATAATATAGTACTAAGAACTTTTTGGCCTATGTTAGCCTTTAATGTACCTAATAATATTTTGCAATTTTATATAGCTTGGAAATAAATGACTGGATGATCAGAAACATGAAGCTATTTTAAACTTCCTGTCCCATGGGGCCTCCTATGTGGGTAATCTTAAAGTGTTGGAAAATAGCATTTCCTACCTCTCCATCTATCCCTCTGGCTACACTAGATTACAATAGGAAAGCTGACCTGAGCAGATGAACCTGAATCACAGAAATATTGTTTAAGAGCAGCTTTTTTACAAATGCCTCTTCTGAGCAGTATGAAACTGTTTTTAGCAAAAGGTAAGGGATTAGGATCAGATAGCTATACCGGGCCATATTCCACTCTATTTTTCTTCCCTTAAGACAAATACGTAAGATGCAAGGATTGCTCTCCAAACAATTTCTCTTTTACTAGTTATGTTCTGAAGAGAGAACTAATCATGCAGCTTGCTTTAATCAACAGTCTTTGGAAGCATTCTCCATTTATAGTTAGTAGACAGAGCTGGACTACTCTAAGGGGTAAAAACAATTCATCCCATATGATTTTAGGCACATTACTGAATAACTCTGATTCCTGGAGAATTAGGCATCTCCAGAATGCAATCTGGATTGTGAAGAACTGAACTGTCTTCTTGGAAATGTCCCTCTCCTTTGGTTACTTAAAGAAAATAAGGCAGCTCTGGTTTCTGCTTTATCTAGTTTGATTAAGAGACTAAATCAGTTGAAACAAAATCAAATTTAGGCCCTTAACTTAGAGATCT
Organism: Eudromia elegans; assembly: GCA_003342815.1. NCBI lineage: Eukaryota > Metazoa > Chordata > Aves > Tinamiformes > Tinamidae > Eudromia > Eudromia elegans. Next base: position 14,311,628 of record PTEX01000001.1, on the reverse strand, counting down.
AAATGTCCTCACTGAAAGTAAACAACGTAAATACTTGCCATACAAGTACATGATAAACATGAGTTTCTCACATAGAGAGAAAATATTGTCTTGGGCTGCTTGCATAGGCAAGTCGTCATAAATATGTCCATTTAATGTGTCTATTGCCTAGCTAAACAAGCAGCACTTCCTATGATCAGACTATTGCAACAGCTGAAGTCTCTTACTGTGTATTCCATTGTAAAAGATAGTCTATCACCACAGCAATAATATAGTTACTGAGTGAAGCAAATCAGACACTCAGTTTATGCTGCAAATATACACAAAATTGTATCAGGAACACAGATCTTAAAATGCTTTCAAACCAATCCGGGTGTTCATCAATTGTCATGAGATATATCGCAATGTAAATGAGTGTTCAACTATGCAAAGCTCAGTCTTCAAGCCTGTTCCTTGGACGCCAAATGCAAGCAGTTTAGTTTCTTTAAATAACTGGATAAGAGATCTGAATCCAAGTGGTCATATTTAAAATTTAGAATCACAATACATCCTAATACATCTGTGGAGCCAGTAACACTGCTTCAGAGGTCTAAAACAAAGTGATAAAGATCAGAATACGACCCAATACAACATCCCGTTGAAAGAATGCAGAACTACCAGGCTGGAAGCAACGCAAAGACAGAATGACGCTGCGCTGAACTGAGTGATAAAGACATAACACACTTTTTCTTTAATGAAAACAGCCACTTTGTGAAACAGCAGGAAAGCTGAAGCAATAGAAGGGAAAAGGTTAAGTGTCTATTTTTTTCTGTGAACATATGTATGGCATGTTTTTGGATGACTGCAAGGATTTAAATGTATTCTTAGTTGTGTGATTCCAATATCACAAGGTTGTTTTCATTCTGTTTCAAAAAAGAAGTAAATTTGTTCTATCTTCTTAGAAGTGTTTCTAACTCATTTCCACAGAGACTATAGCTAGAATTTATCCTTTTGGCTAGGTCATTTAAAAAAATGCCATTGCCTTGCAAGTGCAACGCAAACTTCTGTTCTGTTTCTGACTGCAGCCCAGTTCAGGACAGAGAGCTGCTGAACGTGCTCCCTAGGAGTTCGGGCTGAGAATAGGATCAATAAAGGTCTTCCCTGACAAACAGATGACCATCCTCTTTGGTAAGATTCTCAATGAATATAGATACTTTGAATATGCATATGATTTTTGTCCAAACCTTAATTATACTCAGTGTAGTTTCATGTGCTTAGCTTTATTGAGGACGCTCCACCAAGTTTCAGCTGTTTTTCAAATTACGCCTGGGAGCTGAGTCTGAGGGTTTACTGGATTTGGTTCTACATTCTCTTTGCTTTTTCATATCTTCCATTTTTCCTCTCTGCATGGCAGAATGGCAGTTCTAGTATTGCCGCTTTCACACATCATGAAACTTATGGCAAAATTAGCCTCAGCACATCCCTTGCAGGAGAGCCAGCAATGGAGGGCAACCCTGAACAAAGCAATCTTCAGTCATTTCTGACTTGCCTCACATCAGGCACATACATATGCATTGATTCATCCTGCACATGGCTAAAACTTCTGCTAACACCTTTGGTCTTTGTCCACAAGCCAAAATTAATGGACATATTAACAGAAAACAAAGTTTAGAAGTTTTAAAAATCACATGACCCGTGTGGTGTGAAAATTATGGGGAAATTTTCACGGAAAAAGAAGTGCTCTCAAGAATATTTTGCAGCTGGGATATTGTTTTGGATTGCTTTATCAAAATTAAATCATTCATGGTAGATGGTTATTCTTAGTGTTTTCCACAAAAAGATCTCACAGGCCATGGACAAGTCCAAAGCAAAGGGATTGCCTATAAAGAAAAGCTGACCGGCACAGCCACTATAAAATAATTCATTATGGGAAATTACTTTGTTGAAATGAAAAATAATGACAATTCTGGTTTGAAAATGAAATAATTACTAAAATTATGAATAATTCCATAGGGTGGAGTTGCTCCAGACAAACTCTCACACAATTGTCCCAGCCATGGTAATGGACTTTCCCCTGCACAGGCAAGGGACTCTGAATTCACAGATGAGCTTCCAGTGAACACTGAACAACAGAAACTAATACAGTCTGAGAGATTTCTGCCAGTCCCATCATCATTCCTGAGGTGATGGGCAATGAAAAGGAAGAGAGAATGTCCTGGTAAGGTCCCATACAATTGTTCATCTTTAATGGAAAATAAGGGAGAAAGACAGCTTAAATAATTTACAACATTGCATGCTAAATTTATGCCAGAGCAACCTAGACTGTATAACTTCTATCCTGCACTTTCACCATCCAAATAAGCTTCTTAGCTCAAAAACTTCAAAAACGTGTTACCTCAAGTATGTTTATTGGTAGGCAAGCTTCTATTTCACTCTGGTCAAATTCCAAACTGGATAATTACAGCCTGTCTGCTGAAAACTCCCACCGTAGTTTCATTTGGCTCTGCTGTTCTAAACTGCTGTGTAGAATAGCTACACACTAAACAGCTTCCCCGCAGAAATGAGTAATTATACATGCCAGCAGAAAGGCTCCCCAATCCGTTTTAAAGCTTGCAAGGCACTTCAAATTCCACCTGGGTGGAAGAGGGTGTCACCAGCACATACTGAAGTATGTGTGTATACATACATAGAAATACCCTGAATGTACTGAATATATTTATACTGTATGATCTACATTAAAGCAATGCTGTAGAAGAAAAACAATGCATACATTATTTATATTTGAAAAGAGAGGAAGATTAGGAAAACACATGCTTTTCATTATTCTGTCATTGTTTTCCCTATGAAGATTCATGTTGAATGGTCTCTCTAGCAAGCCATTATTCCACCATATCCTCTGCTTATGGTGACTGTGAATTTCATCCTGGGCACACACTGTCCCAAGAAATTGTCTGCACTAACCTTTGTTGATAGATGTCACAATATTTCACGGTAAAAAGCCACAGCATGTGTTGTAAATAGCAGTAAGTCTGTGTTTTGTGGGTATTTTTCTTTTTATACTAGACTGGGAATTCTATCAAAGGAAACAGCCTGAAGTTCACTGCTTCTCTATGGCTTATCAAGCTGAAGAAGTGAACTGGATATAAATACTCCCACTGCATTCATCAAGAAGTGAAATTGAGCAGTAAAGTAAATTCTGGTGATGAGAAGGTACCTTGCTGATGGCCTTTAGAAACAGCAACAGCTGCAGTAAAAAGGACTCTCGGTTATTCAGGACTGTTCATCCTCTGGAACCTCAACAGGAAACCTTGCACTCAGATTTTACTCTTGGTTATCTGCTCCTTGACAATCTGTTCACTCTGTCCACACAATGCAGTCATTCTCTCGGAGCTGATGAACTCTGGATATATCTATGTCAAACAGCAAAGTATTTTGATTGCAACACAGGCCTTTGATCTAAAATTCCAGAGGAATGTTGGCACAAGACTAACAATACCAAGCAATTAGCTTAAGTGCTCTCCCAGTGAAATGTAATCACCCACCACAATGAACTAGCTCCTGCTCAGGAGAGCAAAGAGAAAGGGACTTCAGAAAGAAGCTGACTGACAGGGGTCTATGAACACCTCAGAAGGGCTGACTAAATGCTCAGGTGCCACTTTTGCCCTGAATGAGCTCTCCCATGTTCCCAAAAAATAGCTAAGTGCATCTGGGGAGCCTGCTGGCTTGTTAGTAGAGGGCTGTAATCTCTCATATTTTCCACTCTGAGTGAAAGTAATAAGATGCCTAGAAATATTGTGCAAAACATGTTTCCTCATGTGTTTTGCAAGTCTCTTGAAGAGACCTGATAATAAACCAAAAACCCTATCCCTTGCTGGTCACAGGGGCAAGTTTGTCAATGAATTCAGGACTCTCAGAAGCACTGCAGCTCACAGCGTGGCTCCAAGGGAGCCTAGGACTGAAAACCCAGTCTGGGCCCTCATAGGCAGCTCAAAGCCCCGTGTCTCTCCATGTCTGGATAGCAATCTGGCGAGCCTTCAGGAAAGAGACCCTTGGCTGCCTTTTATGCTGCTTCATCCTCTCTTCAGGTCACTCAATGCTGTTGAGGTTACGCTGGACATCAGTGAGGACGGCGTATCACTGTTACATCCAATTGCTGTTGGCAGCATGTTGGTACCTTGTCTGTTCAGTCAGATTAAGTGTTGGATGAGTAAAGCTATTTTAAAGGTAAGGCAGTGGGTGACAGGTAAAGGGTAGGTTTTATCTGACCGCACTGTTCATGTCAGAAAATCCCAACTACATCAAAGATTTCTCCCTGTGTTGCCCAAAGAGAAGAGTGGCTGAGCCATGCAAGAAGACAGAAGGAGAGAAAGTAAACAAATCTCCCTAAAAAACAGCAATAAAACCTTCTTACTTTTGACCTCAAACAGGTTCTCTGGTGACTCCTCTGAGAACGTGATACCAGAAACAGGAAAGGGCAGAGTAAAAAGACAAGGGCAACACTCCTTCAGCCGGCTTTGCTATGAAGAGAACCACTCAGACCCAGGGTCTTAGGAGATCTGCACAGTGGCCAAAAGACTCTGTACTCATTGGTCCTTACACGTCAGGGATCGAATAAACTGGACCTTGTACAGCAATAGATAGATCTTGACATTAGGCAACTATTTTCCCAGTTAACTTGTAGATGTTAGATTGAAGCCTGTATATTGCATAATATTATCTCCATAGTTTCTGAAGGGAGGCACCTTCAAGTGAGTCTGAAATGAAGATGACTTACCACATCCCTAGTGCATTCCCTTGCACTGAGAAAGGATTAGCTGTAATTTGAACATGCAGGATGAATATTTAATTCCTTAACAACAGCAATTCTATAACTTTCCCGTAATCTACTTCAAAGCTTATTATTCTAATAACAAATAGGTCAGCAAATAGCAAAAACTGTTCTTACTTAATCAAGGCTTTCTGGTACAAATGAAATGCATTCCTGTTTGCCCTGTCCTTAGCAAAAATAAAAAACAACTGACTGGTATTTTGTTTTGTAGAATAATATACTGGTATCACTGTATCAGTAGATGGTTATCATATACTCACAGTTTTCTTTCTTCAGAACCAGAAGCCAGTTCTCTCAGATGGCACCATGTTTTCTAAACTTTTTCTGTAATTCCTCTCTGACCTTTCTTCTTTATTTATCCTAAGTAAAAGCGCAGGACTTGAAGTCCACATGCTGCCTCCTCCTATTGTCCAAGAATAAAATAGAACATCCTTGTTAGTTAATGCTTGCAGTTACATTCCTGCTAATTACTACTGTGCCATCTTGTTTTTATGAATTAATTTTTGTCCTCAATCATAGTATTTTTTTCTCTTTTCTTCACTGAATTTCAGGGATTGTGTCTCCTGTTTATCAAAATTATCTTGAGTTTTGATCTCACCTTGCACAGAGCGTGTAAACTTTCCCACCATATTCTCCTCTATATAAGATTCATCATTCATTTCTGATGAAAATAGATGAGAGTATTAGAACTAGAACACAGTATTGACTTCCAATTTGAGGAGGAATCATTGATAACTTCTCTCAATGCAGTTTTACAACTTGTTGTGTAACTCCGTTTTTGTACTATTTCTCTGGATTGTTAGTCACATGATTCTGTACCAAAACTTATTCTAAGATCAAGAGTATATTGTTTCTATTACTTTCCTTTACACACTATGCTCGTTAGCCTGAAAGGAAAGAAATCTGAGTGATTTGACATTATTTGATTGTTGATAATTGCATGTTGGCAGTCTCTTACAAATCTAGACATCCCCAAAGTACTGCTTAAAAACTTGTCTTGATATCCTTCTGGTACATTTAACTTTATAAATATTGTTTTAAATCCATTTGTTCCCTATTCGCTGTCCTTAGCTTTCCTTTATTTCATAGCTGATAATTATTTGTTGTCACAAACAGTTATTTTTTTCCCATTGGTGGAGACAAAGAAAAGCACTGAATGTTTCAGTCTTTCTCCTGTTTTGTCCATTAGTTGCTTACTTCCCCTTCAGTAGTTAAACTACATCTTCTTCAATCATTCTCCCATATCTAAAATAAGTCTATTGATTAATAAAACTGAGGCTGACAAAAAAACCTGCATTTCTTGATTTCGTCTGTAAAACTTTAAATTGCTCTAAGCAAAATTTGTCAATTACTGTGCATTCCCCTTGTAGTTTGCATGAAATTACCATATTTTTCACATTTGCTTATAAGAATGTCATGTGAGGCTATATGAAAAGCTATAATAAAGTCAGGATAGTATATAGCTCCAACTGTGCCTGCTTTAAAATGTTTTTTTCTTTTTTTCATCTTTGTCTACAATGAAAGACTACAACGATGCACTGTAGGTATAGACTAAAGTGAAGTTTCCAAAGAGACAGGACTGCTTTTAAAGTGATGCCAGACAGGGCTACAAGAAACCCTGAATCACAGTGTTCCTCCATAGTGTTCTGCTTCTTATCCAAAGTGCAGTAGAAGTGCTCCGAGCCTCTGCATTCCTCCATGCTCATGCAAATATAACTCTGCTTTTCAGTTTACGTATTAGTTTGGGTGTTATTAGTGGTAAGTGACTCCCTTCAAATTAAAAAGGAACAGACAAAGAGAGACAAAGTGAGTCTGGACTGGATCTGCTGCCACCTTCATACTTGTGACTTTGCCAGCAAACTTCCTTGCTGACAGACAGCAACCCTGCTATGCAGAACCAGGGTGGCACAACACTGAGCCATACATCAGAATATGCCCCATCTGGCTCTTGTGAGGCCTCTAATTACCCAGTCTCATATATCAGCATATCTATTCACGCTGGGTTTTGGCCCCCTCCACTGTGCTGTGCTGTTATTCACGATGGCACCAGGGTAAGGAAACAGACAGAGAACGGAAGCACATAGGAAAAATGCAACATGTCCAAGGTCGTGCTGGCCGAGCCGAGGGGGAATACTGTGCAGGCTGGCCTGGTGACGAATGCAGCCACAGCACCACAATTTCCCCAACGACCCCGGTAGTTACAGTACTTACTCCTTTCCCTAATTCATGTCCAGTGATTAAGCTTAAAGGTTACTGACTGGCTGAAGCTGGGACCAGTTCCTCAACTCTTCTGGGTCACTGTTTACACTGTCCTTAAAAATGAACATATCTGAAACCATCTACAACTCTATTTTCCAGTCCTGATTTCTCTGCTCTTCTTACTCTTTTTGCTTTTTTTGTTGCATTACACTGTTTTCCTAGTTTTTTGCACCCCTGCAATTGAGTAATCATCCTTTCCTCATCCTTCAAGTTCTTGTCCTTAAAATCCCTGTAAACCTTACCTCTCCAAACAGGCACGGACCTTTCTCTCTTCCATTCTGCTGTCTTATGCTTAGCCTTGTATTTATTTGTTTGGCTTGTTTTCTTTCTAAATTTCAAATTCTTCCAGCAAGGACAATGCCTGTCTATGTAAAATGCATCATAATTATATGATGGCACAGAAGAAAGAAGAATAGAAGGCTGTTTTTACAGTCAAAATAAGCATGCGTATTTCTTAATTATGCTGCTATAAAGGAGTAGCAAACAGAGAGACGTGCTGGTAAGGTGTTATGGATGCTGCCCTAGCTAGTTCACCTTTTCCTCCACCTGGTTAAACACAGGGGAACTGCCAGGAAAACTGTCTCGTAGGAAAGCAGCGAGAAGGCAACGTCTTTGGGAGGCAGAGACCAACACTCGCCGGCATATGACTTGGCTCAAAGCCAAGCTGAAAATACTGCTGATGGGTTGTGTTATTTTATTTTACTTTACTGTTATCAGTGCTAATCTTTGGAGAAGCAAGGGAATAGCTGCTGACTGTGACATTTTGTTTGCCAATTCTGTTCCTTCTATGCTTGTCTTCCAGGCAGACAACCCGTGGTGGGGTCCATTCGCAACTTTTTTCCTATGAAAAATTACTCCTATGCAAAGCAGTTCAGGTGGTTGGGATTTTGAAGCTGCCTATTTTTTGAGAGAGGAATTTATTAATATTAATCCACGAGACATTTATTCTAACAGGCAGTCTTAAACATCAAAAATAAACAGGACTGTTTTACAGTCAACATTTCTTTTTGTCACTAGAGCAAAGAAGACTTAAAATTCTGGGAAGTGAGAAGTTTCTGGCTGACTGACCACAAGCATGTTTTGAATATCATTGTATCTCATACCCCTGCATAAGCAAATCACATTTTTTTCCGCTCAGTATCAATCTATTTAACTTTTTGGACAATAATTCAACACTTTTTACTGCACTCTAGATAATCCTTGAATTAGCTTCTATGAGATTGTCCTTGAAATAGTGGATGTCTGCGGTTATAAAATTATCATATGCTTTAAATGTCATCTCTGCTGAAATAATGCAATTAGATCATGATTGAAGGGACTTTCTCAAAACCAAACTAAAAAGTTAGGCCTAAAAGTCTCTATCCAAGAAATTCATCCCACTCCGTCCACACTAATCAAGAACTCTGTGGCAGGATAGAACATTTGCTGTGTAACGCACAGACTTACTGTGTAATGCACTACAAGACCAACTCTACAGTAATGTACAAAACGTAACTTTGAGTTGCAAAAATAATTGTTATTCAAAATTTCACTCCATAAAGCAAACAAAAATATCGTCAGGCAGAAGGTTGAAGTCCCTGGCATTTTTTTAAGAATTGTCTGATGAAGCAAAATATTAAGGGCAGATCTGTGAATCTTCCTGTGAAATCCACTGGAATTCAAGCGTCTGTTTGCCTGAAGGATTGTAAGGGGAAACGCAACTGCTAGTCACACTACAGCACAACTGGAGCCTTCATCATGTGCTCCTTAGCTGCCTGTTTGGGACCCTTGTTCCCTCACAAATCCAATTTCAGCTATCCTAAGTACTAGATCAAAAACACTGGAGCCGCAGAATGCAGATGTCTGGATCAGAGCGAGGTTATTCAGCAGGCTCAAATCAGCTCAGCAAAAAGTGGCTTTGTAGCAGCAGACACGGTTAGCCAGATAGCATCTGTGCGTGCTGCAGGCTCTGACCTTTCCACTGCTAGCCCATAGGCAGTTTCTCCAGATCTTCCTTCTTGCTTTTTAGCCAAGGTCATTTTCCCCATCTGATCCTTTAAATGCAAGTTCAGGATCCATCTCCTCTCTCTATATACATATCTGCTATAACTGGATACTTCTTCTTAATATACATTTAATATAATGTATCGCATCACATCTCTGTGCTGGATTTTGCTTTTGCTATGAAGTCCAGAACCTCATGAGAAAGATATTTATCAGGTTTTTAAAAAATATATCTGTCATAATTATAATATATGTAATATAATTTATATATACATAATATGTATAATTTTAAATATAATTGTATAATATGTATTTTATATATGTGTAATTTATCAGTGCCTTCTTCCATTTATCAGTCTGATATCATAAAGCCTTATCTGAATGACAAGTAAATAATCTAGTTACCATGCACAAAACTAAATACAGCAGAAGCAAGTACTTCAGTACTTGTGTTCAGGTTCCATTTTTACTGGAGCCAGAGATGTTCATTACGAGTAGACTTTCTTTTGAATTTAGTAAAGTAAAAGCATCCAAAGAATTGCTTAGAGTACATTTCAAATGGTCTAAAATTACAAAGAGTCTACAGAAGCAGGCAGCATCAGAAACCTACTTTTGAAAAAGAAATTTTAAAGGATCCTAACAAATCTAACAGAAATGAGACCTTCTTGTTGACCTGGAGTTTAACAGATCTTTTTCCTTGCTGTCTTTGTGAAATGCTTTCTTCAGGGGAAAAAATGTACGGAGAGAGAGAAAAGGAAAAAAACAGCCCTAATGAAACGCTTTGCCAATACTCCCTGGAACTGGTCCTTGTACATCCAGACTGCAGTGACCATATTCTATCAGCACTTTGAAGAGGTTTATTATTCAGTAAGTGACAATACCAGTAGACAGCTAACAGCACTGCCATGCTATTTTGCGCTAGAAGAGCTCTCCGTGATCTAAATGTTCTTTCTAAGATTGATTTCCTCTGCTAATCTATGTATTATTGTGTGAGAACATGGAGGAATGTCTAACTTTATGTGTTATTTCTGTAGCTAATCAAAAATTAGCTGGAATCTGCCTGCCTCAGGGGACTGGCTATAGATTTCTTGCAGCTGTCAGTGGTTTAAATTCAACCCAGGAGGTAGGGATTGATCCAAATGCTATTGAATAGCCACCCTCTCCCAGCCTAGGGAAGGTGTCACTTTTTAGACGCACAAGCAAGCACAACTCCCGTGCAGCTTCCTTTTCATCCAGAAGCCAGGTGCACCCTCGCTGAGGATGTTCACATAAAATATTTGTTTCGGACCATTTCTGCCAGTGATTGAAAGCGATGACTATCATCCAAGAGTAATCACGTCTGGCTATGAAGTGAACTGATTTCATTCTAGTTCGTAATGGGTAGATACCGAAGTGATAAAGAGGACACTGAAATATCCTCTCAGCGCTGCAGGCAATTCTTGTCTGATGAAACAGGGACTGAAAGGACAAGGTAGTATGAAGTGGTTCAAAACGCTGTAGCACCTGTTCAAACAGGAGGTTAAAAATCTTCCTTCCCAAGGCTTCAAATGCATCTTTTTCTCAGCACAAATTTTTTTTTATTATTTTTTTTTAAGTGAGTGACTGGGTGATAATGAATGCTATCCATTTACGGCTTTTGCTGCATCTACTGGTTAATTGTGCGCAACACTTTAAAGATAAAGCACTGGGCTGTTAATAAACACAACCCTAATGACTCTCTCATGTTTTTGAGCACTCCGCTTACTTAGTGCAAGGTGTAAATACCGTGTTGGAGCTAGGCTGGCCAGGCTGTCCTGCCGCATGGACCGTATACCGACCTCAGTTGAAGGCTTTCCTGACAATTACTCCAGACTGGTTCCCTCCATGTCCAACACTTTGCACAGTCTCCTGCTGTTGTTTCTCTGCTTGCTTGTTCAGGGACAGGAATCTCGATGGCTGCCAGAGAATAGGGCCCTTCCTTTACAGCGGGCTGTCATTTCCCTCTGCCTAAGACACAAAGACCCTGGCCAACAGGAGCACAACTGCTTTCACTGGCCATTAACAGCCTTTGAGTGGAACAAAATGAGCCAGAGAAGAAACACTTATTTCCTCCTCACCCCGCCTTACAGTAACATTAGGGGGGCAATTTTCTTGGAGCAAAGAAAGATTCTTCCTTTTCCTGGCCACAAGAGTGTGACAGAAATGCTGCTGAAATCAGCTGCTAGCACAGACTGATATGTTTTTCCCACCTAAGAAAGCCTCTCATTTAGTCTTCTGGACTTTCACAGGGTACATTTTGGAAAGACAATTAATATTCCTTTCACATGTAGCCGCACACATACACCATGCTAAAGCTATTTGTAATACAGCACAATGTGAAAACAAAGAAACAATGTGAAAACTTACCTGCTAACATTAGCAGTCAGCGTAAATTAAACCTCCCATAGCATACCCGGGTCTCCCTCACCCGAGTTAAAGGAGCTGCCCCGAGAGCTGACAGAAACACTGAGCTCCTGGGAACTGACCCTGCCAACACTTACACACATGCTTCGTCTTAGACCTATGAAAATACTCCCTTGTGGGCTATCAAAATATAGAGTTATAACATGCTCTAAGTGCTGGTGAGATCCAGACCTGAATACACTCCCACACCAGCTACCAAAGGAGACCAAACATACACGGTTCTCACTGGGTCACGCATCTCAACCTTTTCCAAGAGAAACAAGAGTTTGGTTTCCTCTGTTGAGGATAGTAGAAGCCAAGCAAAATGTCTCCATCATTCTGTCCAATATACAAAACACTCAGCCTGCTCACCTGGATATTTTACACAGAAAGGAGGTTAATAAAATTACCAAAATCAGTCAGCTTTGTAACTGACCCTATGGCTCTTTCTCGCTATCTAATACACTGAGGACATCCATCTGAACACTTTCCCATGCCTGAAACATACTTGAATCTCTCATTTCAGTTCCTTGATGCTTAATGACCTCACCAGGATTGCATTTTTCCTTTAGGAGAACATCAATATGAGTTTCTTCCATCTGAATACCTATTTTTGCAAAAATTACTATCTGTGAGACCTGGAATTAGCTCATGTTTCCAAGTTATTGTGATGGAAAAGATAAAACTCCAAAGCATCACTGCATAAGCCTTATTTCCTTAGAAAACCAAAGGAAAAAACAGGAAGGCATGTTTGTAAAATCATAAAAACTGCTAAACAGTTCAGGAGCAGATGCAGCACATGAAGTTATTTTTCCTTTGTATTCTTCCCCACCAAACTAGCTATAAATGTGTTCTGTAGCAATATTCAACACAAGCTCAGTGCTCTGCTGCCCAGCAGGAGTCATTGGGAATACGAAGCTGTGATGAACAGCAATCTCACATCTGCTGAAATTTCATCCAGCTATCCCATTCTGAGGTCCACTTTTTTCCCCACCTCCAGTAGCTGCAGTTTTGGAGTTTTATCAAATAAACAAGACAAAACTTCTAAACAAGAGCAAATTTACTTTAAAAGGCATATTTAGCACAATTCTAATATGTCGGGTGACTAATAACATAACTGTGTGCCATGTGATTACCAGCAAACATCAACATTTGCCAATAGTTACCACTTCTAAAATTAAAGTGATGCGTTTGTCAAATGTTTATTTTCTATGAATGATGGTTTCTATTCTGATGAAGCAAAATTTCCTGATTTCCTGATAAAATTTCCTCAGATTTCCATTTGAGAGAGATTCTACTGCCTGATAGAGGCACATTCAGTCATGTAATACTGCCTAGATAGTATCCTGCTTGTTATTACTGTAGGAAGCCTAACAGGATCCTAACAAGTAAAACTGAACTACGGCTTTAAAATTTGTCTCTTACAAGTTCTCTGCTTGTCTATGAGAATTTTATTGCCATTTCTCACTTCCCATTATTTCCGGTTTCTACCGACCTGCCTATTGCTTCCATCCTCCCTTAAGTCATGGAAATGAGGGAGGTGGGTGGCAGCAGGAGTTCCCACCCATGGCACTCTTACACCTCAGCATAGCCAGCAGGTTTAACATGTGAGAATTTGCAGCTCATTATTGACCCTTGCTCTGGTTACTGGACTGTGGGGGCTCCAACCAAAAGTCTAAAAATAGAAGATAAAAGATCGAAAGATAGATTTTCATGGACGAAAGACAGAATTAAAATTGCATTGGCTTTTTTTTTTTTTTTAAATATTCTGGTTCATAACCTTACCATCTACTTCAAGCACAGAGAGGCAAGTGGGTGGAAGCTGCAGCTTCACAGGAATGTTGGATGTGATGCTGGTGCTGCTAATGAAATACAGATTGCAGAAGAGACAAACACAAATGAAGCTTTGGGTAGCAGCTTCCCGTGACTTCTTTTGTGTTCTAACAGCAAGAAGGGATTTTGAGGCTGGTTTAGTGGTTGATATAATGGTCTGCAGCCAAAGGAAGAGTTCCTCTTCTCCCTTTGCATCCAGTTCCTGGCCTTGTGCCATTCTCCTTCTGAACCAGCTCTGGGAGCAATGCAGACTCAGAAAGCAGACAAAACCACAATTTTTTCTTTGTCATTTTGTGATGGTTAGCTCCCAAAACAGGCTCGTAGGGGACCAGACATAAACCAGAGCTGGATGAAAAGGTGCTGAGGAGTTACGTGATCAGGAACAAGGAAGGGGATGAGACTCAGTGAAGGGTCAGCCACTGAAGGAGAAGTTTAAATCAGCTCAACTGTTATGTAAAACCCCACAGAATAAATTAATTATCAAGGACATGCTGAGAGGTGAAGGAGACAGGAGTTGTTACAAGCTCTAGTTGCTGCCATAGCATTTGTCTACATGAACAAGACATCAGATTCAGCTCCTCTACCTAGGCTACAAGCTGCTGGACGTGAGATGGCTGGTTCAGAAGTCACATCTCTGAGCTGGTGTTGCACTGATAGAGCAACATTTTAATCTGCAGCAAGGAAGATTAAGATGGAACATTAGGAAAAGCTCCTGGCTTCAATAATATTTAAGCAGTGAACAGATTGCCTGCAAAATGTCCCATCTCTGTCACTGGAGATTACTAGAAGACAGGCAAACATTTTATCAAAATACATCTACAAGTATGGATGCCCTTCCTCCAAGGCAGGGGCATGTACTAGATGCTCTGGACGTAATTTCCAGCTCCCTGAGTTTGTGAATTCCCATGCGTGCGGCCCTATGACAGATGTGCTCCTAATGCAATAGGCCACACGGGGTCTGACGCTGGACTTCTGCATCTCAACAGTGTCTCTTTGTGTGGTGAGCCTTGGTAAGAGGTGTAACTCTGCCTGTCCACCATAGAACATGTAGGCAGCCGGTTCAGGGGTCAAAGCACCGTCCAGAAGAGCTGTATCTACCACTCAGGCTCTGCAGGAGCACAGAGGGGAAAGAGGCCCAGCGGGTGAGTTGTGCAAGTCTCCTGTTGAGCTTACATGATCATGGATCCTGCTGTCTTATTCATCACTATAGTAGCAGAGTAACATTTACATAAAGTATCAGAATTTGGGGATTTGTTGAAGATTTATAGAAAAAAAGTTGAACTGGAATGTATTAAGCTGTAGAGGCTTTCTTGGGGGAAAGAATCTTCAGCGTTACCTAAAATATCATCAAATTCCTGATTTGCCTGAGCCACTGTGCAAAACAGTTCCACAGTTGATTTGATTTGACTGAATTTTGTTCAGCTATCACAAATTTTACAGCACACTTTCTGGTCTGCAATGTCCCAGAGGAGCCCAGTTTCTAAGAGAGTTATTAGAATGAAATATAGCTGCAGTCCAAACTATTAATGGTTTTGGAAGTGAAGACCAGTCCCTCTTACACTGGAGTCGGGGAAATAACATGAGCACAGATTTGATACATAAATACACATAAACTATTGGAAAACTGAGCATCTATGTTTTGTTCTCACCCAAACCTACACAACATCGTCACAGTTCACTTTAGACAGTGAGCTGCTGCTGCCTAACTTGGCTGTGATAAACATGTGGATTATGCCTGAGTCATTGACCAGAAGAAAGTAATAAACTAAAACATGAAAGGAGGCATTTTGGATACTGCTGTCACACAAACGAGAAAATCATTGAAGAAGACATTGAGATTTTGCAATATTTTTATAAACAAGGATTGTTTACTGTATTAAAAAAAAAGGCTGCATTTTGGGCAATTCTTTACAGCATTTCTTTTCTAGGACAATGACTCTTTTGTTATGGCCTGGGTCCAAATCAAGCCTTCAAGAAGAACTTTCATCAAGCAGATTGATCATCGTTTCTTCAGATATTTTGACCCAGCAGCAAAGGTGCTCAAAAGGTGGTTAAGTAACAGACATTAATGTTACTTCAACCCTATGCTATTGTTCTTAAATCAGAGATCCGGATGTACTCTGACCACCAATTCACCTATTCACCTAGGTCAACATTCATATGGCTGATTAAGATTGCTCTAGAAATCTGGTACACAAAAGTAACACAGAGTATTTGAAACTCTGTTAGTTCATCTTCATGCTGTTATCTAACCAAAATCTCTGCATTGGATGTTCCAGGCCTCAGTACAAATCTCATGATTTATGTATGCCAAAAGCTGCTTTCAAAAACACTCATCCTTCTACCATCTCCCATGAGCATCAAAATGTCCAACATGTCTGACAAAAAGCACTGTGTTTATTTCTCACATTGCTCTTGAGATAAAGCTGCTTCAGTAAACCCACATGGGGTCGCAAGCAGTGCTAAGTAACTGAAATTTCTCCTTGATTACCCTATTCTATCTCCTCCCTTTGGCAGAACCAGGTAAAACTTGATTTTTCTTCCAATTTCATTGACACAAGAACAACCAATTTTAAAATTGGAGTTAATGAGCTGGAAATGTACAAGAAAAAAAATGGCTCAAAACTGTAAATACAGACATTGAAATACAGCTATTTGACATGCTAAGACACAACAATGACATATGATTTATTGATTAGTTGCCATTATATGATGGAAGCTAGTCATTTAAAATACCCATATTATCCTGGAAATCTTCCTAGGAATAAAAGGGTGAAACACAGCCTCTGTGTTAGCAGTCAATACTGTATTTTTCTATCTTAACTGAGAGTGTCATTGATGAATTCTGATTGATCTAGCTCTTTTAAATTGATAAATGTTTCTCTGACCCGGTTATACCATATTAAACTCCCGCTGTTTTAGCTGTATGTTCAGCAATCAGAGCCAGAGGAACTCTATAAACATCACATTTTTGCAATGTATTGTCTGATAATATTCATTATACACTCTCCAAGGTTACTGATGAAAAAAAAGGGTGCATTATTTCTGGCACAAAACAGTTAAATTAGTATTTTCTACTTAAACAGGAAACACTGCAGAAATGCACTCAAACTAGTAATAGTTTTCCCACAGCCTCTTTCTCCATAGCAAAACTACTTCAAATATTAGTAGATAATGAGGTTGTATTTTTTTTCCACAGTATAGATAGATTTACAGCAGCATGCATGAAACAGCTGATTTCAATATTCAGTTCGTGAACCAGTTGCAAGGCTAGCAATAACATGGAGTATATTGGCTGTGGTTAAAAGGAACGGTTACTCTGTGATAGCAGAGCTGTGGCTTTGGACTTTGCCTAGGCAGCTCCTTCAATTAGATTTGAAAATACTGGGCTTTCAGGCTTTATATATATATGTATGTGTATTTATAAAGAGTCTATTGGGAAGGAAAAAAAAAAAAGAAGGAAAAAAGGACAGAGCCAAGTACTAGCTTTCAATTTTTCATATCTTTCCATTTTACCTACATTTTAGAGCAATAATAATCTCTGGTTTAAAAGTTCGTATAGTCTTTTTAAATTAAATACCATAGAAAATTCAATGTTGCTTTAAAAAAAAAAAAAGAAAGAAAAAACAGATATTGCCTGTATGAACTGTTCATTATCCAGAGGCCTCTTAGCTGCTCTCACACACTATCCAGGGTGGTCAGGACTTTGTCAGAATATCAAGCCCATTCTGTGAGGGTGGATATTTTTCACCATCACTTCCATACACACTTGTATACATTGCACAGACCCCTATAAGACTCTCTGCTTTTTCAACATGTAAGCCTCATCCAGCGCCTGCCGTTTGACTGTCTGGTACCTCAGTGCAGTAATTTACAGCAGTAGCACAAGGTTTGTTCAAAATGTGTACTAAGCTAAACAAAAGTTCTGACAGGGTAACATTTTGCAGAGGTGTAAACAAAAACACCAAGTGAAGGTTGGTGAGAAAATATTGAAAAACACCTCTTCCATGTGATTCAAATATTTTCTGTCATCAAAACATGAAGGAAATGCTACAATTATTTTAGGTTATTTATCCCAAAATGCTATTTTTCTGGTTTGTTGGAAAATGGGCATTAAGAAGTCTGTCAACCCAAAGAAATAAACAAATACATACAAACTGAGCGGCTGTATGGATCTGGGGGCATGAAACTCAGGATGTGTGCAGTGACATTTCACAAATCTAATGCTAATACCTTAGATTTATCTGGCACTTGCTATCCAGAAAAAGTAGACCCGGGCTGATTTATGGACTGTGAAAATATGAATATGTATATTTGGGTCACTTCCCTCACCAGTGAATCGCAGAGCATTGCCCTGCCAGAACCAGAGACAGCAGGCTGTGCTGCGCACGGACCAAGGGCGAAAAACAGCCTTGGGGAGCCCTGCTTATATCTTAAATAGAAGACTGAAGCCATTCACACAGGGCCATAACTCCTGCATTCTCTGTGTTCCCATTATCAGGACTAATTTATCAGAAATGACGTTGATGGTACTAGGTTGGACTGAACTTCAGATGCTCTTGCTGGATGCATCCTGGTGGATGCGTTGCTGCTTCCACAAGGTGGGACCCCTTTCCCCATGTGATGGGGACCCCTTTCCTGCTGGGAAGCCCGAGCAGGTCAGAGAGCAGCACGTTTCTGGTAGCAGGAAGTGATTTGGGAAAGGGAACAAAACACAGGACGGGGGCACCCTACTGCACAAGCAGCCACCCCACGGACACCCCGAGTCTCACCACGAGAGCTGCTGGGGCCCTGCCGAGCTGGGCAGAGGGGAGGCCTGGCCAGGCCCTGCTCTCATGGACAGGCACTGGCCAAGTCTCCGGAGCTCCTGCCTCATGCGGCCCTGGATGCTGGGCCAGATAAGCGGCTCCAGAGCAGGGTTTGCTGCAGCTGCCAGAGCTGCGGGAAGGCCCCTTGTAGCACAGGGTGGCAGTTCTGAGGGCAAACACATTTAACCAGACCAAGGCATCCTCTAAAGAAGTGCTGTGTGCCAGACAACTCCCTCTTCAATCGGAGGAATCAAAGCAGACTTTGCCTGTGCAGTCCCCGCTAGTGCTGCCACAGTGACTGCCTTTCTCCTGGTTGGGAATTGCTCTGGGGTTCAGATCACCCTCGTCCTCGGGGAGCTCTCGTGTGATTCCCTCCCACTTGCTGGAAACGAAGGGGCTGCCGACACCAGACTCAGCAGAAACGCCAGCCACAGTGGAGACGTTTCCATTACCACAGTGGGGAGAGCTGCCTCCAGTGCCCTCCGCCCTCTCCTGCCGTCCATGGAGGGGGTTCATCTTCACAGCCCCCCTCAGCGGCTGGGGAGACAATGGCCCTGTGGCCATGTGTGAGCACGGCCAGGGGAGCTCCCAGCACCCAGGACCTGGAGTCTCCTGCTCCAGGAGGGACCTTGTGTGGGTCTGGCAACCCCTACAGCTGGAGGGGTGTCCAGTTGGGCAGAGCCTGCATGAAATCCCTGCCTGTGGGAGCACAGGATCCCAGGGCGCCTGGGGAGCGATGGCCTCCCGGGAGGTGCACGCCTGGCCTCAGGGATCAACTTGTAGATGAACTGCTCGCTGCATCCAAGCAAGAACAGCCCCAGGTGATCCGTGAAGGCCACGCTGCTCACGTCACCTCCGCCCATCCGCCACCACCGAGTGCAGACTGGATCGGATATCCCGCTTGCATAGGGGGCTCTCGGTGTTGGTCTCACAACAGCAAGGCTCCAACCCTCCATGCCTCACCCGTGTGCTCACTCAGCAGGATCCTGGCACCTCCCGCAGCCTGTGAGGACTCCTGGGCATGGCCCATGTCTCGGTGTGTGCAGAAGAGTAGCCTGATTCATGGTCAGGAATAGGTGCTTCCTTTTGGTGCTGTGGGACAACCACAAGGCAGGAGTGCTCAACCCTTGGGACTCCATCAGGTTGCTGCTCCCCATTCCCTTTTCCTTGTTCTCCACAATCTTCTCCTTTCTGTATGGGAACAGAGCCATGTTTCTGTCTGCAGTGCAGCATCGATGGCTCTGCTTGCTGACGGGGAATGTCCTCAGCTTCCCCTGCACTTCTCATCTCTTCTCAGGCTGGGTGTCACTGCTGGGTGACAGCAACCCCCTTAAGCCCAAGAGAGAAATTTATCAAGGACCTCAACTCCAATAGGCATCAACAGCCCTTCTCTCCTGTCACAGCTGACTTGGGCTGGTCTCCAGCTCAGTGTTTGAAGGGTCAATGTCTGCACAAATCTCAGCATTCCTGGGGGCTGCTCACCCCTTCATGCTGGCACCACAGGTGCTGAGGCTGTACTGTGGGAAAGGGAGGCCGAGATGACTCCCTCTCCTAGGGGTCTGGTGGGAGGCAGGGGGTGGAGGTGGGGCCTCTCTTCCTCTCCAGAATTTTCTCCTCTCTGTAGGGAAGAGTCACCATGTCATCGCCTCCAGGCAACTTATCTGTGCTTGGCCAACCTGGTGCATTTCAGGAGTGACACTCTCCATTTTCAGCCTGGGTTTGGTTCTGGGAACTTGCAGCCTTCCTGGACCCAAGAGAAGAGAGTTTCCAAGGTCTCATGCCACAGGCAGAACAGTGAGGAGTCAGGGAATATTATCTGACAGTCTCCTGCCCACCAGCAGAAACCTCTGACCATCAGTTCCCACATGGAGAAAACGAAGGGCACAAGCCATCAGGCCAACATTTCCTCACACAAAGAAGGAAGCCTTTCCCCTCTTCTGCAGCTCCCTGTGCCTCTGAAGTAAGTGGTGATGAGAGAACCTAATAAGAGTGCTCTGACATCTGGGAATACAAGTATAATCAAAATTGAAAAAAAAACCCCAAAAGTTCAATTTTAATCATATATAAGGACTTGAGGTTCTTTTTAAGATGCTTGAGTTTCTCTTAGGTTATCGCTATGACCACACGACAACCACCTTGCTTTCGAACGGGTGGTAATCAATCATCTGGTTGTTTATCTGCCCATCAGCCCCCCATAAAAACGTCAGAAGATGTTGGCTAGTTGCAATCAGCCGCATGAAAGGGGTAGAAGTCCCAGGGATAATTAGGCTCCCAGGGGGCTGTGAACATCAGCGAGTGCAGGCTCGGATGAGTTTTCCTTGCAGAGAGGAAGGCGGCTGCTTGCTGCCCTGTGGTGCCGTGCGCCGGCAGCCCGCCGGCACGCGCGCCGTTCGGCACGGGCACCGGCGAGCCCCGTCTCACACCAGCCTGTGAGGGATGTCGCGCAGGACATGGAAGAGAGAGCAAAGAAAGGCTACAGCAGCGCGTGAGTCACGCGAATCCACAGGCAGCCAGGCTTCATTAGTGCTGTTGCTCACAGATCAAGGTGCTTTCAGTACTGACAGCTGGAAAAGCTGGTCCTTTTACAGGCCTCAAAGGTCTAGGCGTGAGGAAGGACACGGCGCGTTGTCCCTCCCTAGGTAAAACTGTGAGAATTGACAGCGCTGGGAAAGGAAGCAGGAGCAAGGCACAAACATCGCGTGCGATGTGAAGGATATTAACAGGCAGAGGCAAAAAACAGGAGGACTGAGAGGGTGATAACAAGGTGAGGAGAGAAAGAGGGAGGAAATAAATAGGAAATTGAAATCTGGACCAGAGTCCTATTCACTGGCAGTCCCATTATCTCTGTCTCTACAAGGGGATAGGGTGACAGAGGAGGCTTTCGCCCTTGATGAGCACGCGGTTTGTGCATGTGGAAGTGCACAGCGACAGTTAAGATCTCTGAGCTTCTGGGAAGCTGCCATTCTACCATTTACTTGTTGCTCTTTTGTAAGCAATTGTCTGTTTAGGATTTTTTGCTTCTTTTGTGCTGAGTGGCGATAAGGAGAGGGGAAGAATCCTTTAATGCGCCGCTGTTATCTGGATTCACTGGGGAGTTATCTCCCTGTATCACACACTTTGCATTTAGGGAGCTGAGCAAGCTGTGCGCTTGCTGAATGCCCTGCGCATGCAGAGGAGGACGCTGTGCTGGCTCCAAGGCAATGAGGGACCCCATGGGAGGCAGACCAGCTCTCATGAACACTTTGCACCTTCACAGGCAAGCCTTGGGCCGGGAAATTCATTCCAGCCTGGGGGATCAGAAGTTTTCATGCATGCGTTTGGGTCGCAGTTGAGGGCAGCAAGGGCTGACATGCCGTGCTTTGGCACATCCACTTGTGCACGGCAGAAAAGCAGCTTACGGAGACTGACAAGACAACTACCCTGGGATGCTTTGTGGCCATCTTGAGCCTAGTTCAACTCCACACTCCCCGTCACACCTGGCAAAGTGAAATGCACAGCGGGTAATTACTAAGGAGGGAGGGAGGATGCAGCCCAGCTTCGCTCCACCAGCTTCTCTTGCGAACTAAATAAACGGTCACCACGGCCGTGCCTGTCCACAGGCAGGTTTCTAGGGAGGCAGCTGTGACGAGGCCCCAGCAGCAGGAGCCAGAGGGAAGCGTTCCAGCTGGAGGGAGCCGTGAGGAGAGCCGGGGGGCCGGCTGGGAGCCGGGGCGCCCACCGCGAGGCAGCAGCATGGGGCAAGCAGCACGTCCTGGCCACTGGCCATGGGATGGAGCCGGTGTGGGCCCGGGGCTGGCGCAGGCCCCCAGGCCAGGCGAGCAGGACAGGAGCTCTGGAGCAGGCAGGGCCAGGGTGGCAAGTGCGGAGCCTCCAGCAGAGCCGCCAGGGCAGAGCGTGCCGGGGGGCAGGGATCCACGGGCGGGAGCACACGGAGAGCCGCCCGGCCGGTAAGTCCAGGGCCTCCTGCCAAGGAGTGGCACAGCCTGGCCACGCGCCCAGGAGCTGAAAAAGCAGCCTGGAAAGCGAGGTCCCCCCAAGCCCATTAGCAGCCTGTGCGCTCCTCTGTCCTGGATCCCTCCCAGGGCTTGCAGGACATGACTAACCTAATTTTCCTAGGGAAGTTTCATGTCCCTTTGCTTCAAAATCCCTTTCTTTCTTGAAGGAATCTAACAGGTGGGGGAGAGCCCAGTTTTCTGTCCCAGAATGCCAACATGCTCCGGAATGATGCCAGGGTATTTCCCTCTCACTGCGTGGTGACTCAGCCGGGTCAGGTGAAGGACGGGAAGGAGGCAAAGAAGGACGAGGACGGGCTGCTGGATGTCAGAAAAAGCGTGGGACCGGCCCGTGAAACCCGAGCCGGTACAAAATCCAACTCCCAAAGGCAGAATCCAAAGGGAAAGCCCAACAAAACACCACGTCAGGTTTGGACGCTGCAGCCGGCGCTCAGGCGGATGCAGTTCTTGCAGGAGCAAGGCCTGCAAGCCGGGCTGGACGTGCCCTTGAACAGCCTGTCGCTGTTCCCTCTCGCCCAGGCTTCGGAGCTGGTTTTGCTTTATTTTGACCTTGCTTTGGTCCTGAGGAGCAGTGACAGCTTCTCAGGGCTTGGAGGGTGCTCTCTGAGCAGGGGGGCTCTCTGACCCTCTCTCCTGTTGTTCCAAGGGGATGTCCCCAACACAGAGCATTCAACAAAACCGTGCTCCAGGTGCCAGCAGCAGCGTGTTAAAAACACTCGCGACACTGCGGGTCCACTTGGCATCCAAGTGTCAGGGAGGTTCAAACAAGGTCCAAACAACTTGCCCAGAGCTTACTTGAGACATTCTTCTAGAACACCCCCTTTTTACATTACCTTCTGGTAATCCCTATGTTTATTATGGTCAAGACAAATTTGGCAATTAAATGTGGAGAGCGTTGATGTTGTTGTGCACACGGGTGGGGGACAAAGCTCCAGCTTGCGCATTCCTGGAGGAATAACGGAGAAATTCACAGCGTGCTCGTGGGAGGAGGGAGACCTTCGGGAGCTGAGCTAGTCCCAGGAGTTTACCCGAGGGGAATGCAGTGTTTTAAGCCGCCTACCAGCCTCACCGGGCTGCATTCGGGCCCCTCCGAGGGCAGGTCCGTGCGCGCGGAGCTGCACCCGGGACGCCGGGCGCTCCCGTCGCGCTGCTCGGGGGCGGGCAGGGGCAGCGGGTCTGTCCCCTCCTGCTCGGGAGCTTCCCCAAGGCAGAGGGGCCCTGCCAGGCGCCGCGGCCTCGCTGCGCCCCGCGGCTCGTCCCGGCCGCGGGCAGCACAGCGCCGAGACGGGGGGAAGCGAGAGAAAGTGCGGCTCCTTCCTCGCCCTCCTCCTCCTCCCGGCGCTGTCTGCTTTCCCTGCAGGAGACGGCGCTGCAAGCGGATCCTGACCAGGGGCAGGGGGTGGAGAGAGGCGGAGGAGGACGCGGGGAGGAGGGAGGGAGGGAAGGAGGGACGAACGGGAGCCGCTCTCCCTCCCTGGGCTGTTTTTTCAGTTTCCTGTCTCGCATTGTGCTCACAGCGGATATGTGCTGCGCCTACAGGTGTGTCCCCGCCGCGCTGCGCGGACCCTTCCCCGCGCGCGCCCCGCTGCCCGCGCCCCGCGCGCCGCCCTCATCCTCCTCCTCCTCCTGCTGCTCCCCCCTCGCGGCGGCGGCCGCTGCCGTCGCGCCGGCTGGAGCCGCC